>VMDO01003910.1:0-134360 GCA_007922755.1 Pedetes capensis
GGAGAAGGACATCATGTTTGGAAGAGTGGCAGGTCAACGCAAAAGAGGAAAACCCTCCACCAGATGGATTGACACAGTGTCTGCAACAATGGGCTTAAACATAAATAAGATGGTTTGCCTGGCACAGAATCGGCAAGTGTTTCGATCTGCTGTACATAGGGTCGCTATGAGTCAGACTCAACTTGACGGCACCTAACAACAACAACAACATTCCCAGGCTGTCTCCCATCCAAATACTAACCAGGCCAGGCCCTGCTTAGTCTCCAAGATCACACACCAAGGTGGTACAGGCTCACTACACACCCTTTTCTTCTGTTGTCATTTTCTATTTCTCACTGACATTCCTGTCTTTCTTTTGTATGGATCATTGTAATCATATTTAGGATCTGTCTGGATAAACCATGCCAATCTTCCCTGCCTCAGAATCCTTAATTACATCTCTCAGGACCCTTTTCCCATACAAAAATACTCACACGTTCTAAGGTATAGGGCATAAACATGTATGGAACTGGGACATTATTTAGTATGACACAGGCAGCCAATGATAAGTCATAAGCAATAAAATTATTTACTATTTTATCCATTCATTCATCAAATCTCCTTTTTAGTCCATTCCACATGGTCAATTTTGTGTTTGATGACAAAGATACAGGAAGAAAAGCCACTATTCTTATCCTGGAGGAATTATACTTCAATATGGAAAAGGATAGAAATATAAAAAATGAAAAATGAAAATGTAGTAAATGAATGAGAAAATATTTAATGAACTTAGAGGGAAAGCACAGGTCAGGGATGACTTCCCTGAACTTCCCAGAACTCAGAAAAAAAAATGGAATCAGTCAGCCAAACCACATAGCATAGGGAGAATTCAGCCACCTGGGACCAAACTGCCAATCACCAGGGGACGAATCTGAGAACAAGAGAACACTAGGTAGCCAACAGGCATTCCCTGGAACATTCAATACGCAGATTTGAGAACCACAGCCACAACCAAGAAGTTTTGCCTTACAAAAGCAGGTAAATAAACTCCACGGTACACCATGAGATGGTCTGAGGTGGCTGAAACAGGACGGCCACTGCAAACTCTCAGACTGACCCTTCAAAGTTCCCTTCTATAACAGGAGTCCACATTGGCAAGTAACTACTTATAGTGGGATCAAAACTAACCAGGAGCCAGGCATAGTGATGCAAGCCTGTAATCCCAGAAATTTGGGAGGCTGAGGCAAGAGGACTGTGAGTTCCAGGCCAGAAGCAGTCTATGAAACCTAGTGAGACCCTGTCTCAAAATTTAACAAAAAGGCTAGCATATGGCTCCATGGTACAGCACTTGCCTAGGAAGCACAGGCCCTGGGTTCAACAACTTAGTACTGGGAAAAAAAGAAGAAGAAGGAGAAGGAGAAGGAGAAGGAGAAGAAGAAGAAGAAGAAAAGAAAAAAGGAAAAGAAACTTATCAGGACACAACAGAAGAAGCAAAGGAAGAATAGAATAATCAAGCAAGGAAAGTTGGCAAAGCCATAAAATCTTAGAAAACAAGCTACACTGTGTATACCATATTATTAAATATTAAGCACACACACATGCACTCACACAAACACACACAGGCAGAAAAATATCTGTGAAGTGAGACAGGCTACCTAAGCCAAGACTCTTTCTAAACCTGAAGAAAACTATCTGCACAAAGAAATGAGTAAAATAGAGGTATCAGAGTTAAATTCCACACAAACCTCCACAGTTTACAAAAGCATTGCATGGGACATTTCTTTTATTTATTTATTTATTTATTTATTTATTTATTTGTGGTACTGGCGGTTGAACCCAGGGCCTCGCACCTGTATGCTCTGCAAGTGCTGGACCACTGAGCTGTACCCTCAGCCCGGTCTTTTTTTTTTTTTTTACTTTTTGAGACAGGGTCTCGCTAAATTACGCAGACTGCCTCTGGTCTTGAACTTGCAATCCTCCTGCCTCCGCCTCCTGAACTGCTGGGATTACAGGTGTGTGCCACCACGCCCGGCTGCATGGGACATTTCTTAAAAACACAAATATCTTTTGTTCTTTTGGGCTGCCATACAACCCAGGGACTGGGTTGAGGGACTGCAACAATGATCCCTCAATATCCAAATCATTTCTTTTGCTATGAAAATATTTGAATATTCTTTGTCTTAAACAGTATCAACCACAAGTTTCTATCCTTATCTCTTACATGTGTATTTTACTAGTTTTATTCTCAGGAGGTAATTGCTTTTTTAGGTTCAACTTCATTGCATCATACTACATTTATATGGAGTATGTTTATCCTCTTTAAGCAATTTAATTTTCAAAATATATCATCATCATCTATTTTAATGGGAAAGGGTAGAAACAAAGAAACTAAGGTTGAACCTAGTATAGATCACATAGGGAATGGAATGTAATTTTAAACATATTCAGAAGAGTTAACAAGAATTTACATATGTCTATATTAAAGGAGACATAGAAAAAATATTATTTAAGTAATAGATACAAGAAATGCATCAAGAAAACTGTTTAATCTGATATACTTTGACTAAAAAGAATGTAACAAAACAAATACAGTGAAGATAATTTCAATCCAAGGTGTTTCAAAATTTCAGTGACAAATGACCTGTCAAACTTTGCTTCCTAGGTGATGACTAAAAGCACATCATTGTGCTAAAAAAGATTTTATCAGATTTTATAGTTTATATTTTTTTGGATTATAGTTGAACATCGTTTGGGTAGCTTGGAATAAATTGTATATGAAACCAATCTCAATGTATTAAAACAAAGCAGTGGGGAAATGGCAGGTTAAAGAAAACTTTTATCTGTGATATTGTCAAATACATTTGTTCCCAGGAAAATACTCAAGATAGTCATGAAAACCAAATGATGATATGAAACGATATCTCCAACACTTAAATTATGCATTGTGGTTGATGAAACTAAGCATGATAAACATTCGGAAAAGTATTCAAGAGCTTGGTGCAGAAAATGAATTTCTTATTCTTGCATTTCCTGTATTATTGCATTCATTTTCATGACTACTCAAATTTCTGCAATTGCTATAAACAAAAGAAAACACAACTTGGAGAAGACTATCTCATGTAGAGTTTTTCGGTTATATTCAAAATATAATTATAAATGTAAGAATTGTTGTTGTTAGGTGCCGTCGAGTCGGTATCCGACTCATAGCGACCCTCTGTACAACAGGGGAATCACTATTGTCAGTGCTTCTCTGCTGTTCATAGGGTTTTCAATGGCAGAGTGATTTTTGGGAGGGGGTTGCCAGGTCCTTCTCCCAAGCCTACAGCTTCTGGTGTTCCCAGGCTGTCTCCCATCCAGGTACTAACCAGGCCTGACCCTGCTTAGCTTCTGAGATCTGACGGGATCGGATGCCACAGGGCTACTGCTGCAGGCTAAATGTAAGAATGAAGATATGAAATACATGGAATCTTGTTGATATAGCTCTTATGCTAGCAATTTTCATTCATGGAAACTGTGTAATTTACCACTGCCCTATGAAGATACAATCTACTATAAAAGATTAAATTTATGAAGCCTTTTTCATAATTAGTACCTTGGCTCATGTCATGCATTTACCTTATTGTGCCACTAAAATTACCTAAATTATAACCAGAAAATATAATCTGGAAATTTAAATAGGAATTAACTTCAATATTCTCCAATTTATCAGACTAATACTTCAAAAAGTAGTGTAAAGGTGATTAGCTAAATACCTTGATCAATATTTACAGGTAAACATGTCCATGTTAGCTATTACTCTGAACAAGATGTTGAGAATTTGTTTTTTTATTTTATTCTTACTTGTCTGCATGTTTAGCTCACTATTTAACTTATTTCATTTCTTATTTTTTAGTTTTATAGCTCAAGGTACAAAGCTGAGAATTATGTTTAAGATTACTTAAATTTAGAATTGAGCTGAAATCACATCAAAAAATGTACTCTACTGAAAAATCAGAAATGTTGACATAATTCCTATACTTAAAAATATACACTTATAATATAAAAATAGAATCTTGAACACATTTTCATCAATTGTTGTTGTTAGGTACCATCAAGTTGAGTCTGACATATAGAGACCCTTATAGGGTTTTCAATGGTTGATTGTTTTGGGATTGTTTCAGAGTGGATTGCCATGCCTTCCTCCCATTTTTGTGGTGCTACGGATCAGACTGGGGTCCTCAGAAAATGTGGAGTAACACTCTACTAACTGAGCTAAACCCCAACCATTTTCATCTATAGCCCATAGGTTTTTATATGTAGATTTTAACTAATACTGAAACACTTAATGAATTTTATATACTTAATCAAATTTGTGAGCCATTCTTTTCATAGAGATTTAAACCACTGTATTGTTCTGTTGGGCTGGGATTTAGCTCAGTTGGTAGAGTGCTGCGCTGCAGTCTCTGAAGTCCCGAGTTCAATTCCCAGCACCCCCAAAACGGGAGAAGGGCCTGGCAATCCACTCCCAAGGCAATCCTGAAACAGTCAGCCATTGAAAACCCTATGAGGGTCGCTATGAGTCGGATACCGACTTGACGGCACCTAACAACAACAACAACATTGTTCTGTTATTTAGAAATCACCATCTGCAGACCTGTCTTATGCTCTTATTTTATTATTCCCTCTTAACAATATGATTAATCAATTTAAATATATACCACCTTTTGAAATCGTCCTTTTCTACACTGCCTTTAAAAAAAACGTTGAATGCTTTTATAGTTTTGCTCTTATCTTCTGACATGTCGCACATATCTTTATCTTACAGTCCATTAGTTTTTAGGATTTTTCTTTTGATACTCTATTTTACTTCAGTAGTTGTACAAGTTAAGATTTTTCAATTCTAGTTCTTCTTTAATTTTGGTGTTATGTATTCTAATTTATTTTTATTACCCTTTTCTGTATCTTGATCATGTTGTTTAATTAAATCTAATTGTTTCTTTTCAAAAGCAATAGCCACATTTAGTGGCAGTCCATTTTGGTACAAAATTATACCTACCCTTTAGGATATTACTGTTATTTAACCTTGGAATTCTCATCATGGATCTCAAGAGCCTTTTGAAATGTCTTAGGATATATTAAGATGCACTCCACATAATATGTGTGTCTACAAGACTAAGAATGATCAGTTTGAATAAAATAGGAAAATGTATTCAGTGCTAGAAAATACAGAGGGAAAAAAAGACAGTGTCACTGGACTCATAGTATGAGATGCCCACTTTAGTAAGTTATATTACATTGGGTAGTGTTTTAGTCTGGAGAACGTGTTGGTACAAATTATTAATTTATTTCATTTACTATGTACTGGAATTAAAATTACAATTAAAACTATAAATATTTTATAAATGGTTCACATATAAACATTTTACTTGGAACATGTTAAGATAAAAAAGAGAGAAGACATAAACTACCAATATTAAAATATGACAGTTCTATAGACCCCATGACGTTAAAAAGACAATATGTGGGTATGATAACCAACTCTAGCCCCACACATTTGATAAACTAGATAAAGAGGATCAATTTCTTGAGAGACACAGCTTCTAAAATTTATAACAGAAGAAACAGGTCATCAGAATAGTTCTATATCTATGAAAGAAATTAAATCAATAATTAATAACTTTCTAAAACAGAAACCACTAGATGCATATGAGTTCACTGGTAAAAAGTACCAAATGAGTAAGAAAGAAATCACTGTACTGCAAGTATTCACAATCTCCTTCAGAAGACAATAGCATAGGGAACTTCCTAATTTATTTTATAAGGGCAGCATCACTCTAATTCCCAAACTATACAAAGATATTCCAAGAAAAGAAAATTACACATCAGGAGCATAGATGCAAAAATTGATACTACAATAACAAAAATACTAGCAAATCAAATCCACTGATGTATAAAAATTACATGCCACTTGTTGATATTGTTAGATGCTGTCAAGTTAGGCCCAACTCATAGAGACTCTGTGTACAACAGAATGAAACACTCCCTAACACTATACCATGTCTGACACTATGTCAGTGCTTCTCTGTCATTCTTAGGGTTTTCAGTGGCTGATTGTTTTAGGGATTGTTTTAAGAGTGGGCTGCTAAATCCTTCTCCATTTTTGCAGTGCTGGGGATCAAACCCAGGTAGTCAGAGAGCACAGAGTAGCACTTTACCAACTGAGCTAAAACACATAACAAGTAGAATTTATCTTAAGTATGCAAGATTTGTTCAAAATTCAAATATCAATCAGTGTAATCAATCACATCAATTAAACTAAAAAAGAAAAACTGCATCATTACATCAGTAGATGCAGAAAAGGCATTTGAAACCCTCCAACACCAACAGCATGCCTACAGCTGTACCACTGCAGCTTCTGATCTCCTCAGATCTTGAATACTAAGTAGGATCAGGCCTGGTTAGTACTTAGATGGGAGACTTCTAGGGAACACCACATCATGTAGGCTTGGGAGAAAGACCCAGCAGCCCACTCCCAAAAATTAATCAGCCATTTTTTAGCTGAGTTAGTAGAGTGCTGCTGTGCAATCTCTGAGGACCCGGGCTTGATCTCCAGCATCCAATAAATAAATAAATAGATAAATAAATAAATAAATAAATAAAAAGAAAAAAGAAAAGAAAAGAAAAAGACAGGAGAAAGACAAGGTAATACATAAACAATCAACCATTATCAACCATTGAAAACCCTGTGAGGGTCTCTATGAGTCAGACCCAACTCAATGGCACCTAACAACAATAACACACATCAGTAGCATTCATGATAAAAGTAGGAATAGAAGGTAACTTCTTCAATTTGATAATGAATATCTACAAAAGAACTACAGGTTACAAACTTAATGGTGAGAAACTAGAACCTTTCACACTAAGATCAGGAACAAAGAAATGATGTCCTTCTCACCACTGCTTTACGATGCCATTCTGAAAATCTCAGTACAACAGACAGACAAAAGGGAAAGAAATAAAAGATATACAGATTGGAAGGGAGAAATAAACTGTCTTTGTTTGAAGATGGCATGATTTCATATGTAGAACTCCCCCAAAAAAACATAGACCTAAAAAGTACTTATATCAAGGTTGCAGAATACAAGATTTATATTAAAAAGCTAGTCATTTTCCTATATGTCGTATATCATCGAATCTAATCTCCACCCTTTTAAGTTTCAGAGAGCTAAAAAGTCACACGTGGATTGGATTTGCAGTCAAGAGGTGACTGTGTAGCCCTCTAAAACTGTTGAAAGGATGTGGGTTAGATTCGTGAAAATATGGTACGGGCAATGAAGATGTGGAATTTGGAATTAAAAACATAATAACATTTACATTCATGTCCTCAACATTAAATGTTGTTGTTAGGTGCCCTCAAGTCGGTGTTCAACCCACAGCGACCCAATGGGAGAAACACTATTGTTGAGCTTCTCTGCTATTCATAGGGTTTTCAATGGCTGATTGTTTTTTGTAAGTGAGTTGCTGGGTCCTTCTCCCAAGCCTCCAGCACCTGGTGTTCCCAGGTGGTTTCCCATGCAAATACTAAACAGGCCTGACCCTGCTTAGCTTCTGAGATCTGATGGGATCCAATGCCACAGTGGTAACCTGGAGCCAGGATATAAATATTGTACAAGATCTATATGAGGAAAACTATAAATGCTGATGACAAAAATCAGAGAGGATTAAATAAGTGAAAAAATGTGTTTGTGTTCATGGATAAGAACACTCAGAATTTTCAAGTATTGTTCCTTCCAACTTGATCTATAGATACAATGCAACCATAAACAAAATCTCAGCAAGTTATTCTGGGGATTTTGTAAGACTCATGTATCTCATCAGTAGCAAGTAAATTTATCAGAATTCTTTCCATATCATATGTCATCAAGGAAATGTAAATGAAAACAAAAATCAGATACCACTATCCATCTATTAAATAATCCAAATCCAGAACACTGGCAATCACAAATTCTGGCAAGGAAATGAAGCAGCAGGGATTCCTACTTATTGTTGGTAGAAATGCAAAATTATATAGCAACTTGTGAATATAGTTTAGCAGTTTCTTACTAGCTAAAAATATTCTTACTACATGATCCAAGAATCATACTCCTTGGCATTTACCCAGAGGAGTTGAAAACCTATGCCCATATAAAAACTTTCACACAGATGTTTATGGAATTTTGATTCATAATTGCTAAAATCTATAGATAACCACTATATCCTTCAATAGGTGCATGGATAAAACACTGTGGCTTATCCAGACAATAAAATATTATTTGGCACTAAAAAGAAATGAGCTATCAAGCCATTAAATGACAGGGTTAAATCCATATTATAAGGTTTTAAGAAAAGCCAATCTAAAAGGGCTATATACTGTATCATTCTAACTACATGTTGTGGGGAAAAGCTAAAATAGAAATACAGTAAAAGGACTGGTGGTTACTGGGGTTTAGGAGAAAAGGACAAGTGATGAATTGTTGATCTTGTTAGGTGCCTTCTAGTTGGTGTTCAAATCACAGTGACCCTACTTACAACAGATGAAAAAACATTTAGTGCTTCTTTGCTATTCATAGAGTTTTCAATGGCTGATTGTTTTTTGGGAGTGGGTTGCCAGGTCCTTCTCCCAAGCCACAACATCTGGTGTTCCCAGGCAGTCTGTCATCCCCGTACTAACCAGGCCCGACCCTGCTTAGCTTTTAAGATCTGATGCCACAGTGCTATGGCTGCAGGCTTCTTTTTAGGTAGAGGTTGGGAAACAGACCAATTTTTTTTTTTGATAGGTGCCATGGAGTCGAATCTGACTCATAGCGTCCCTCTGTGCAACAGAAGGAAACACTCTCCTACTTTGTGCCGTGCCCAACACCATTGTCTGTGCTCCTCTGCTATTCATAGGGTTTTCTTTTCTTTTCTTTTTATAGTACTAGGATTTGAACCCAAGGCCTTGCACTTGCACGCTTTGCCAGTGCTATATCACTGCACCCTCAGTCATTTTTTTTTTCGTTTTTGATACAGCATCTTCCAAAATTACACAGACTGCTTCCTGTCTCCAACTTGCGATCCTCCTGCCTCCGCCTCTCGAGTCCCTGGAATTACAGGTGTGTACCACTGCACCCGGCTTCATAGAGTTCTCAATGGCTGATTGTTTGGGCTTTGTTTTGAGAGTGGGCTACCAAGTCCTTTTCCCTTTTTGTGGTGCTGAGGATAGAACCCAGGGCCTCAATGGGCTCAGAGCAGCAGTATACCAACTGAGCTAAACCCCAGGCCCTAGACTAATTTAAGAGTTTCCTTTTGCTTGCTTTCAAAATGCAAATTTTTACAGAATACATTCCTGTATTTAAAAAATGAAATCAAGGCTGGTGATGTAGTTCCAGGGCAGATCATTTGTCTAACTTGCACAACTCCCTGGGGTTCAATTCCCAGAAATGCAAAAATAAAACAAAACAAAACAAAACAAAAACAAACAAAAATCACTCCAAGCATGACCATGCACTCCAGAATCCGAGAAATTCTGGAGGTAGAGGCAAGAGGATCGCAAGTTCTAGGCAGAGGCAGCCTGAGTAACTTATTGAGGTCCTGTCTCAAGATAAAAAATAAAAATGGGGTTGCAGGTGCAGCTCAAATGCACATATGTTGACCAACACTTCTGTCCAAATGTACACACTAGCACTCTTTCTGAAAGCCTCAAGATAGTTAAGAAAACAAGCAAGCAAAAACAAAATTTCATCAGCAGTAATATACCCATGGAGAAGGACCTGGCAACCCACTCCCGAGGCAATCCCGAAACAGTCAGCCATTGAAAACCCTATGAGGGTCACTATAAGTCAGATACCGACTCGATGGCACCTAACAACACAACACAACAGTATACCCATAAAATGGGAAATTAAAAAGTAATACTAATTAGTATATTATTAATAATGTACAAAAATGAGCAAATGTTTAAATTAAAAAAGTATTACAGTAAAAGACACATCATTGTCCTCAAAATTCTTTCAGTTTAAATACTCACTATAGTTTTTGATCACCCCACATATGTACTCATACATATAGTATTAAGGAACAGAACTCAGTCCCACAAAACTAAAACTCACCTGTGATGATGGAAGCAGGAGAAGTGGTTCCTTTGGTGAAAGAGAAGTGACTGGGAGAGAGCTCTAAGAGGACCCGTTCAGAGTCAGTAATGTCCCTTGTCTTTCTCTAAATAGTGGTTATATGAATATGTTTACTATGAAAATGTATGGAAATATATATGATATATGTATGATTTTTGCCCTTCTTCACACATGAGTTACACTTTAAGGTACACTTTAAAATGAGTGGGATACAAGTGAATTCAGGCAGTATCTGTATTTGCCATTTCTCTATAACCAGCTGTATCTAAAAATAGCATGTTGTTGTTAGATGCAGTCTGTATGTGCCATACAACAGCAATAAGCATTTTGCCATAAATGAAGAGAGACTGAAAGAATTTTGATGAGGAGTCAGAAATAACTTCATAAGCAATTGTCAGTGTAGAGGATTGATTGGTTGGACAGAGAAGGGAAATGCAAGGAAATGATGTAAGACAGTATTGCAAGGATCACATCTTAGTATTATAAGGGCTAAATATTTTGATTTGAGCAGCAACAATTCACAAATATTTGCTGAAAATGAGACATATTAAACTATTAGTTTTCTCTGAAAACAATGAGTTAAGTTTCCACATAGCTGAAAGGAAACTGAAGTTTTCCTCATTAGTCATACTGATTATCTAACTGAGAAATTCTAAACTTAACCATAGATTTTTCAGATCTTTGATTTTTATTTAAATAAAATATATTTGGAAAACTTGTTTACATAATCATTATTTTGTTGGAAATATGGAAATGGTAAAGAGCACAAAAATGACCAATACTTACAAGTTACATATTCTGAAGATTTCCAATTAAATGAACTTATTGATTTATCTTTTCACTTATACTTTGGTGATAAAAGAATACAGCAAAATTCTAGACTTGCAGATGTAAGAAAATATGAGAAGGAAAGTATTATATGTACCAAATTCTAAGGTGACCTCCCTACTGCAGACTAAATATGTCCACTCATCCACTGATATAGCACCTGCTTTGAAGGTTCTAATTTTGCTTTCAGCAGCAATACTCAAAAAATATACAGAAAAACCTAGCAAGTGCACCAAATGTGGGACTTCATCAATCAACTAGCAAACACAACCATATCTAAACCAAGCCAGTGATTACTTCTATTAGGCTGGAAAGCAGAAAGTTAAATATAAAGAAAGTCTGTATTTCTTTGAGAATAGCAAGCCTTCTGAGGCCAATATAACTTTCCATAAGTATTTGTTCTGCCTGTAAAAAGATATCATTGATGTCACAATTGTGGACAACTCTATAATCTTCAAAGTCATTTAGAAAATGATGTCACTTATAGCAGATAAACTGTGAGCTACAAATGAAAGTGTGAGCAGCTGTTGAGTCAAAAAAAGAAAAATCTCTTTAAAAGAAACCTTCAAAATTAATTCTTACCTCATGTGGCTGTGACAAATGAGAAACCATAGGTGAGATAAAAGAGGCCAAAAGGATGAGGCTGCATGTAGGGGGACAGTTACATCACCACAACGGCAGACCTCCTGAGCCATTTTCTCTCCCTCCTCATACTTTCCAGCTTCGTGTAAATGTGCACCTTCATTGTGCATTGCTACAGATTTCCTCCATTCCCCAGAGAAGTTTGCAAAACTCTCTGAAGAGATATGGTAGGGAGAAAAACCTCTGTTCGCTTGCCCACAGTTGGCAATCAGGGTAAACTTGTTTTACTGAAGTCTCCAGTTGCAAGTAAATAAAGTCAATCAAGGAACATATGGGGGAAAACGACATGAATACATGTAGGAATGAAAAATCACAGCATGCATATTTAGGGAAATTTTTCTAAAGCCTTATTATATTTATGTATTATAACAAATTTGCTTTCTAGATTTTAAAGTAAGAACATTAGCCAATCACTGTCATTCCACAAACCGGAATAAAACTCTGACTTAGTAAAACCAATCACCAGGTACAGGGCAATTTGCAGTCCACCAAGCTTCATCTTGTAGCTCATGATGGAATTCACACTGCACCTTCCATCCATTTGGAGCAGAGAATGTAGGGCAGAAATCCTCTAGGGGGATAGGATAATGTCTTTTTTGGACTGGTTCATTCCCATGCTGTACTGTACTCAGCTGGATTTAAAAAAAAAAGGAGCAGATAAATAGAAGCTCATGGAATGTGAGAGAGAAGCACTCAGATTTATTGATTTGGTTGGGGGTAAAGGGTCTCTCTTACATCTCCCTCCAACGCCTGGAACACTGTCAAGCAGTGTTCAAGGGCTCAGTGTCTGGGTAATGGAAGGCAGTAAGTACATCCAGCCTCGTTCATACCACACTGGCTTTGTGACCTTAGGCGAGTCGTTTTGCATCTCCAACTTTACTCTTCCCTTACAAAGTATGCTTGGTAATATCTCTTTCTGCGATAGCTTTAAAAATGTAATTAGATATTGCCTATGAAAGCATTTTGCAAACTTTAAAGTGCTCCACAAATGTAAGGGATAAAAGCCTGGAAAGCTGCCTCTGGGTGGCTCCTTCTCCTTCTCAAACATGCCAGATACTAACATTTTAGTGGTGAAAAAGGAGTGCTAATATTTCTCATTGGCACTTTTCTACTGCAGACGAAGTAATCTAAGTAGAAAGAATATATTTTTCCTTGAGACTCAATAAAGCTACTATCATTTTAATTGGGAACTTTGTGGCACACTGACTCTTCTATTTTCCCTGAATTGACCTTTTTGAGGAAAAAAAAGTCGTTCACCATTTGTCTAATGGAAAAATCTGAAAAAGGACACTTACCTTCATCTTTATCTTTACCTTGTCTTTACCTCTGTATGTGACCTTGCATTTCTCATCAAACAGTTCAGCACAACAAATTATCTATCTATCTATCTGTCTGTCTCCCTGTCTGTCTGTCTGTCTGTGTATCTATCTATCTATCTATCTATCTATCTATCTGTCTGTCTGTCTGTCTGTCTATCATCTATCTATCTATGAGTGGTAGGTCAATTAAAAGCAAAGGTAGACCCTCAACTAAATAGATTGATACAGTGGCTACAACATTGGGCTTAAACATAAAAAATATTGTGTGCCTAGCACAGTGTCTGGGAGTTTTTCCTTCTGCTGTTCACAGGGTTGCTATAAGTCAGAACCAACTCAACAGCACCTAACAACATTTTATTTGTATGCATGTATATGTGTATATATATATATATATATATATATATATATATATACACACATATACATATATATGTGTGTATATATGTATATATACATACATACATACATATATATGTATGTATGTGTATATATATGAACATATGTATACACATATATACAAAATCTCCTCTACTATATGCCAAGTTCTCCATTAGCCTCAACATGACGAAGAAGGAAAAAAGACATAGTTGCCTATGGCTAAGAAGTTGCCATTTTAATATTTTTTATATCCCAAACAGAAATAATAATCACTGTGCTATCTACCTCTCAGTAGGTTTTGAGAATGAAAATATAGTGGGGGAGAAGGCTTGGCAAAAACAGTACATAAGTGAAAAGCTGTACTATTACCAATAAAACTATCAGCAGCATGCAGATTATAATGGAGAAGGGATTCATATTTATAGAGCTTCTGCTCCATATGTGTATGTATATGTGTGTATGTAGACAACAACATATATGTATATATATACACATACATATATGTTGTTGTACACACACACATATATATGTATATATATATATATATACAATTTATCACATGTCGTGCTGCATTGTGGGAGCATGCATGTTACTGTGAGGCTGAAGGCTATACCACTGATATTTCAGATACCAGCAGGGCTACACATAGTAAAATGGTTTTATCTGAACTTTCAGACTAAGACTAGAAAGAAGGACCTAGCAGCCCACTCCTGAAACAATTAGCCATTGAAAACCCTATCAATAGCAAAGAAACATTGTCAAAGATAATCCCAGAAAATGAGATCCCCATGCTGGGAGCCATTCAAGAAACAACTGGGGAAGAGCTGCCTCCTCAAAGTACAGTCCACCTTAATGACAGGAATGGAGTAAAGCCCCTAGGACCTCCTTTTGCTGACATGGCAGACCTCAAAAGAAACATAGTGGCTTGCAATCAGGCTCAAACATAAAAAAGATCATGTGCATGACACAGTGTTAGGTAGGCATTTCATTCTGTTGTACACAGGGTTGATAGAAGTTGGATGCGACTTGACAGCACACAACAACAAACAACAGCAACAACAACAACATATATATATATATATATAGTTGCAAGTATATATATATATATATATATATATATATATATATACACACACACACACACACACACAACAAACTGGTTATAGAGATATTAATCCATGCTTTTGATCAATGGAGGAAATGATACTTATATCAGTTAAAGCATTTGTTGTTGTTGTTAGGTGCCGTCGAGTCGGTATCCGACTCATAGCGACCCTCTGTACAACAGGGGAATCACTATTGTCAGTGCTTCTCTGCTGTTCATAGGGTTTTCAATGGCAGATTGATTTTTGGGAGGGGGTTGCCAGGTCCTTCTCCCAAGCCTACAGCTTCTGGTGTTCCCAGGCAGTCTCCCATCTAGGTACTAACCAGGCCCGACCCTGCTTAGCTTCTGGGATCTGACGGGATCGATGCCACAGGGCTACCGCTGCAGGCTATAGTTAAAGCATATTAGGTCACAAATCAGATCCACTGGTCAACCCAAAATCAGTCTGACTCCAAAGACTATACTGAAACAGTTGATGCAGATGGTGCATTGCTTCAGAAATCCACATGTCCTTTCACCAAGGGGAGATGGCCCCAAGACTTAAAAAGGAGCAATTTCAATTGCAGCTATAGTAGCCAAGAACATAATTTTTCAACTTATTTAAAAATATAAAGAAGATACTTGAAGGAAATGAACAAAATGAAATAATAATATTGCTACACAAGGAATCAAAAAAGATATCATTATCTTTTCTAAGCTTCCAAAACACTGTTAGTGCCTAAAATATTTTTTGTTTAAAAGCAAAAACAATGTTTTTTTCTGAATCCTTAAGTAGTAAAGCTGCCCATCTCTGCGCATGTGGTTAAAAGAATTAGAGAGGGTTTCATGAAATAAAAATTTTTGTGATGCATTCTGTGTGGATTATCATACCAAACAAAATATAAAAGATAACTTAATGCCCAGACATATTAAAATTGAGAGCTTAACTTCTAATATCCTTTCCTCAATCAGGTATGGATTTACCAAACATTTTATTGTTGTTGTTTTTTTTCCTAGCTAAAACTCACAACTAAATCCGCCAGCCTAAAAGACTGTTGAGTTATATTGGTATGATTTTCGGAATTTATTTTCAACCTACATAGCAAAATGAGATAAACTCCAGAGGTATGCAAAAACTGGAAAGTGCTTAGAAACAGCTAACAGGGCACATACAAATCGAGCAGCCTAGTATTATAAATACATAGTGACTATTTTGAGAAAAGTTTAAAAATGATTGAATCATTCACTGACCTAAATGGATACAAATTAACATGCCTCCTTTGCAGCAGGAAGATAACTACTAATATTTCTTGGTTGTAGTGGTGTTGTTAGGTACCTTCAAGTCAAGTCCAACTCATAACTACCCTCACAGGGTTTTCAGTGCCTCTACTAAATGCTGTCAGCCATAAATGCTTATTGTACATTACCTTATTTACTTCCCACAAAAAATGCTAGGAAGCAGTTATATCATCTTTATGTTCTAGCTAGATGATGGAACTTTCAGGTGATAGAATTGAGATTTAGAATTTAAATAGTCCAAAAGTACATGACAATAAATAGTAGAAGAAGATTCAACTCTGAGTCTCTTCCCACCAGCCACTTCTGCGTCAGGTACCGTGGACAAGCGCATCTCTCTGCATGCGATTTACAAATATGAAGGGCTTGAAAGATAATGAAAAGAATCCAAAATACAGGTCTATTCTTTCATTTAACAAAGAATTATTAAGTACCTACCATCTGCTAAGGCTCATGGTGGAAAGATGGTGAAGAAAATACCCATGGGCCTTTCAGTCATTGGGCTTATAGTGGGTGTTATTTTAGTTTCTGAGTTCAAGCCTTCTTACAACACAACAAAATTGAGAATAAACTCCACATAAATTGAAACTATACATAGTGAATCAGATATGCCTATTCTGCCATGCTGTGACTGTTCAGCAGCCATGGGAATGAAGAAGAAAAAGAAGAAAGAAAGATTACTCTGCACTCCAAGAATTACTGTCAGAGAGTTCAAGGTGACTCATTGTCTCTCAGGAACTCTGAAGCCATAAGGGGACCCTCTCAAGCTGTTTTTATGAGGTTCTTATCATAACATTAAGCATTCTTATGAGTCTCTTATGAGTCAGGAGAAGTCTCTTATCATAACATTAAGTGTTCTTGTGAGTCAGGGGAAGTTTAAAGTAATTTCAAAAATCAACCAAAGTCTTGAGGGCAGGGAAGAGCATCAGCATGTTCTGCTAGCTGCATGTAATCTACACATAGATGGAGTCTGTGCCCAAGGTCAGAGATAACAGATGGGGACTTTCTGGCGTGGAGAGCTTCCAAGGGCCAGAGCCTTCCCCAGAAAGCAGCTAGAGGCTTCTCTGGCCACTTCTTAGATTTTCTCCAGCTTTTCCAGCCCGTCTTTCTGTTATACTATCACCTATTGGCTGGTAACAGAGGATGAATAGTAAACACATTAAGCCCCATTGGGTCATCAATGAAACAGAGATAATAAAGCTTACATGAACTAGTACAAAGTGGAATTGTGAAGAATAAATAATAAAATGTACATGAAATTATCACAGGTATTCAAAGATAAATGCATACATATTTATATCTGTATATACATAAAGAGGATCACCATCCTGTTTATTAAAGGAAAGACATTTTATTATTAGTTTATGAAGATTATAGTTATAGAACATAATGGCAATAGTTTCTACCAGATTGGGATATTTTGAGGTTCCTAGTTATTTAGATATATAGATAATAAACTAGCAAAATGTAGATACATAGGTAACAAATTGGAAAGAACATTCCAAACAAAGATAAGTTATTCTTAATTTCAATTAGTTGAAATTTGATGTATAGTAGCAAGATAACATGGAACTTAAAAAAGGATAATTTTTTATTTCCTACCCTGTGGATTTAGATTTAGCTAATCAACACAAATCCTTCCCACATACTAGACTGTTGGGGATTTTTAAAATAATATTTCCCAGCTAGGGTCCCTCATAACAGCCAGAGGGGCTGACCCCTAGTTGACCCCAGGGCTCATCTCACTCACTCAAAACAGCCCCTCCCATCGAGTGAGCAAAGATGGCCCCCGGCCAGCTTGACCAGCCAGCCCTAACCACCTTAATTTTGATTGGCTCCCCTCACCACCTTGCAGGTAGTAACTGTCTCTACTTGGCAGTTGTGTCCGTTTGTCCACTGTACCTGCCAGCTGTGTGTCCTGATTGGCTGAACTCCACCATGTGACCCCTCCAGGACTCTATAAAAGCAGGGCTCCTGGACCCCATCTTCACCCAATGATTCCTGTAGCACCACCGATCCTCACCTCTCTGACCGCCTCCTGAATCTCATCACCTGGACCAGCGCTCCCTACTCCAGCAAGACCATCTAGCAAGCCTGCGAGATCAAGCCCAGGGGCCCTGAAGAGCTGAAGGCATCTAGCAAGCCAGGAAGAGCCTCCCAACTCCTCCCATCCTTGGGAAGGAGGGGGGTAAAGAAGGCGAGCCGCGAGAGTCAAGACCATTGGACCACACCAGAGGCTGTGGCTTTGCCTTTAAGGCTGAGCTGTACCAGCACTTAGCCTGCAGCATTCCATGCTGCAGGCCTAGGGCCAGCACTTATAGGGATAGAGCCTCGCTCTATAGGGGCTGCTTGCTCTTTGCTCTCCATAAGGGGAGCACCCCAATAAACCTTCCCTGTCCTTCTCCAACCATCTGAAGGTCTTCCGAGGTCCTTCTTTCCCAACATCGGCCACATTGGTATGTTGAGGGTTTGGCCCTAACTTTAGCGGGGCTAGAGCTAAACCCCGACACTAGACAATGAGAATGTATGATTTTAATAGAAAGATTTAATAAAAGGAGATGCTTATTGTGCAAAGTGTCAACTACTGTGATGGGCAATGAAGACAAAGGTGTATAAGAGAGGAGCCATGTTCTCAGAGAACGTGTAGTTGACCGGGAGGAATAGAAAATAAACAAATGCTATTCATTGTGGTCAGGTGGCAAGATTGGGCAATACAAGGCAAAATGGGCACATGATCTTACAAAGTATGTGCAAGGTCCTGGGTTTAGCGCCCCCAGTACTCCTCCCTAAAAAAAAAAAAAAAAAACAAAGCAAGAAAGAAGAGAAAAAAAGAAAAAGAAAAAAGAAATAGTCTGGTAGCATGACAATGAATTGTAAAATTTGTCCAGGAGATTGATTAAGAGGATGTTGAAATCTCTAAATTAGAGCTTTTGGTGAATAAGTTACTATGACTCATGGCTGAAAATAAGTGAGCATCATAAATATACATCACGAGCAGAGACAAATATTATGCCAAAGAGTTGAAAAGTAGAGTACTCTGAAAAGTAGAGTACTAGAAGAGTACTCAGAATGATGAAGGGACATTTAGGTGAATAAAGTCGTTTCCTTTGGCCCAACTTATCGGACAACCAATTTGACTGGAACATTCTCTGCTCTCCCCAGCCCCTGCGCTCAGCCTGTCTTTCACCAGCTAGGGGAGCTCAATTATTCTTCTTGTTCAGAGGGGGGAAAATTGTGATTGTTGCCCTTTCAGGAAGTGAAATGCAAGAGCTGTCTGTGGGATGCTGAAGACCAACTGGGTACAGCATTTACTTAGTAGGGGGCAGGAGGCTTATCTGGCTGAGAATTCATTTGTGGCCTTCAGCCCTGTTCTTATGATAACATGCAGAGCACTCTGAATAGCTCCTCTCTGCACACATCGCTGCTTTAGAGCAGGTATGTGTGGTCTCCCACAGGAAGAGATTTATTCACTTTAGTGGCATCATAATACTGAACAGCTGGTCACTGCGTCTCACTGTCTCACTTCTCACACACTTCTGCTTTGTCAAGCCACACGTCCCATGGCTAAACACTGTGCAAACCAGGGGAAATGTGTTATAAAAGCAACTGCACTGATGAGCATAACGTACAGACCCTCTAGACATAGGTGAAAAATCCACCAATTCTTTTCTCTCTCCTTTATCAAAATAAATTAGAAAAAGTTACACTGATATAAAGTCTTATATTTGAAATATCTATTCCACATTTTCATAGTTTTAATATTGTTCCATCTGATTTATGAGCAAAGAAATTAAACAAAACAGACTATTAATTATTAATAAGATCACTTATGCAAGCAGAACATGGAAGTTACAGAAACTATTCAAATTCACAGAGCAACATGATAATTGCTTTTATTTAAAAATTGGTCTCCTGACTCAAGGATGAATTGCCAACTTGCAAACCAGGCCTACAGCCTCTGTTTAGGTAAACTGGCTGTTACATCAAACCACAGAGTAGGACGCAGGGCAGTTTTTATTCAAGGTCAAAATTCCACATATAAGTCTTTTAACTACTACCATTTCTGTTATTTGTAGGATTTTTATTGCTATTAGTAAGATAATAATTATAATAATCTTAACAGAAAAAGCACATAATTAAGCAGCTATAACATAATGATTAGTATTAAAACAATAACATCAGCAACCACAGTAAAACAAAGAAATTGAACCAAAGTAGTGACTGAGCATAACATTCTGGGTATGCTACCTAGGTCTGCTGTGCTACTTCCAATACCTGTTGACTGTTTAAGCTCAGAAAGTTCCTTAGCCTCCCTGTTTCTGTCTCCTTCCCTTTATTTTTCATTTTATTTTATTTTATTTTCGTGGTGCAAGGGGGTTGAAACCCAGGCCTTGCACATACTTTGCAAGTGTGTTCTAGCACTGGGCTAAACTTCCAGTCCATTTTTAAATTTTTTATCTCAAGATAGGGTCTTGAGAAGTTACGCAGGCTGCTTCTGGCCTCAAATTTGCAATCCTTCTGCCTCAGCCTGCTGAGTCCCTGGAATTATAGGAATGAGCCACTGCTCCTGGACTTCTACCTTTTAAATAACTATCCCCTTTAAAAACAGACAGACAAAAAGAAACAAAGGGATTATAACAACACAGATTAACAGATTTATTTTACAAAAATTTGAAGTAAATAATATATTTTAAATGCTATGAAAATTTTCTGGAATGTAGTAAACATCCAATAGATGTTTTAATAATCACTATTTTAACATATATAAATGTATGTGATATATTATTGGCATTACTGACATGTATGGGAAATATTATTATTAATATTAATAAAATTATCCTAAATACTTCATGGCTCACAAAAGTCCCATGAGGTAGATGGAGAATGATGTTCTTTAAGTTACTCAGCTATTAAAGGACTTTGCCAGAATTAAAGGTAAACGTGTCTAATATCAAAGTCCATAAGGACTTGTATATTAGGTTTATTGCTGCTGTAATAAACTGCCACAAATTTTGCAGCTTAAACAACAAAAGTTATGATTTTATAGTTCTATAGGTCAAAAAAATTCCACCACAAGTCTCCAGGCTAATGAAAAAGCTTGGCAGAACTGCATTCTTTTGTGCCCCTAGGGAAGAATTCATTTCTTTGCTCATTTACTTCATTGGCAGAAATCAATTCCTTGTGGTGGTCAGCCTGAGGTTTCCATTTCCTTCTGGCTGTCACCTGAGGGCTGTTCCTCTTTGTCCACATTCTTTGCCCATGCTTTCTTCCTTCATCATTAAAACAAGCAATGGAAGATCAAGTCCTTCTTATAACTTGAATATCTCTTGTCTATATTTCTGTCACGCTAGGGTTTAGCTCAGTTGCTAGAGTGCTCTTCTGTATGTTTGAGGCCCTGGGTTCCATCCCCAGCACCACAAAAATGGGAGAAGGACCTGTCAACCCATTTCCAAAACAATCAGCCATTGAAATCCATTTGAATAACAGAGAAGCACTGACATAGTGCTGAGCATGGCAGTGTCGGGTAGTGATTTATTCTGTTGTACATACAGTCACCATAAGCCCAACTCACTTGAGGGCACCTAACAACAAGAACATACTTCTGTCACTTTTCTCTGATTGACTATTCTACTTTTTATTCCATTTTTAAGGGTCCACGTGATTATGTTAAGTGAACCCAAATAGTCCAAGATAATGTCACTATTTTAAAGCTCATGGCCTTATCTTCATCTTTTAAATTCCTTTGGACATGTAACATAACATATATGTATGTCCTGTGGCACTTCTTATTTGTTTGCTGCCAGATGGAGTCAGTATAGTAAAGCAGTTAAGTAAGAAAAAAAAATGAATATTACAAGAAAAGAATAAAATTAATCAAGCTTTTTAAAAGTTAAACCTATTTGCATACTAAACATGAAGCTAGTGGCATAAGAGAATAAGGATATAATAGATGAATTTTTTGTTGTTTTCTTGTTTTTTGGTACTAAGGGTTGAATTTAGGGACTCACACATGCCAGACAAGTGCTCTACCACTGAGATGCAAACTCGCCCTTTCCTAAAAACTTTTTAAAATTTAATTTAATTTAATTATTTTATTATTATTATTATTATTATTATTATTTATTTTATTTTATTTTTTGCAGTACTGGGGTTAAACCAAGGGCCTCACACTTGCATGCTTTGCAAGTGCTGTACCACTCAGCTGCACCATCAGTTCATTTTTTTACTTTTTGAGACAGGCTCTCACTACATTATGGAGATTGCCTCTGGTCTCAAGCTTGTGAATCTCCTGCCTCCGCCTCCTGAGTTGCTGGGATTACAGGCATGCACCACCACACCCGGTTTTTTGAAAATGTATGTATATACTTTTATTTTTGAGATAGTGTCTCACTAAATTGTGCAAGCTGCCTCTGGCCTCAAATTCAAAATACTTCCTCAGCCTCATGAGTGCTGGGATTATAGGTGTATGCCATGGTGCCAAGCTATTTGTTCGTTTTTAGCAGTTTTATTGAGTTAAAAATTGTTATACAAAGAACTGCACATATTTAATGTACAATTTAATAAGTTTAAGTAGGGTAAACACTCATGATATCATCACCACAATTAAGATAAAACTCCCATTAACACATCCCAAAGCTTCCCCTGTCTCTTTTTGTTGTTGTCTCGCTTTCTTCTTTTATATATTAGTTAGCTTTTCATTGCTTTGACAATACCCAAGAGAAACAATTCAAAGCAAGAAAAGATTTATTTTGGCTCAAAGTTTCAGAAGTTTCAGCCCGAGCTTGGCTAGATCCATTGCTTTGGGACTTAGGCCTGGCAGAATATCATGGTGTCAGAAGCATGTGCCTCAGGACAATCAAAAAGCAGAAAGAGAGAGACAATGAGCAAAGGTGAGATCTACTCTTTATAAACACATCTCCACTTACCTATTCCTCCATCTAGACCTCACCAACTGAAGTTTCTAGCACCTCCTAAAAGTAGTGATCCCTAGCTGTTATCCAAATCTTCAATGCATGAGTCTGTGGGGGACATTTCATATTCATAACAGTATGTTTTTTGTTTGTTTATGTTTTCTGTTCGTGTGTGTTAAGAATACTTGATGGGATGGTTTGTGTCCCCTACAAAAATGGTGCTGAAATTTAATACTTAATACAGTAGTATTAAGAGCTGAAGCCTTCAGGAGGTGGTTAGGCCATGAGGACTGCAAACTTATCACAGGTTAATAACCTTTCATAAGGTTAATAACCTTATGAAAGGGCTGGAGGGAACTAGTTAGGCCTATTTTTTCCTGTCCGCCTATTACCATGAGAAGATATGGGGCTCATGCTCCCTGGAGTAGACAACAGCCAGGTGTCATTGGGAATCGGAGACCTGGTCCTCCCCAGACACAGAATCCTGCTTCACCTTAAGAATAGTCTTCTCTCCCTCCAGAACTGTGAGAAAGAAATTTCTGTTGCTTAAGCTCTGGTATTTTGTCATAACTGACTAGGAGGCATGAGACCTACCCACTAAATGCATTTATAGAGCATCATGGCCAATTGTCAAGTACAGGAACTGTGTGGTAAAGCAAGTTGATAATCGATAATTTTTTTTGAACAAAGGAAATAGAAATGACAGGTTTATTAAACTAGTAAATAGAAGAAAGTGAAAAAAACTAAAAGTACAGGTAAATATTAATTTGTCACTGTTAAATAAGTTCTTAGTTTAAATGGAAGAAATTATGAAAAAATTAATCAATTTTACCAAATAAAATTTGTACATGAAAAAGCATAATCAATAAAATTAAAGGTAAAAAAAAACAACTAAAGAATATGCATATGGGGGTTAATGCTGCAAGATGGTTATTATCTGTTACAAATGACTAAGATGATGAGGGCTCCAACAGCCATATGGACAAGGACAATAAACAGACCATTCATAAATTAAGAAAAATCAGTGCTCAGTAAATATGTACAAACAATTTCACCATTTTCACACATGTAAATACACACAGATCATTTTGCAGCTATCAAATGTGGACAAAGATAAAAATTTGCCTAAATGAGCCTTATGTGGTGGTACAACTTCTAAAGGTTTATCTCAAGGAAAGATGCAGAAAAATGCACAAAGAATGTATTAGAGGAGACAGAAAAAGAATATAGATAATAGATATAGATAAGGATACAGAAGTATTATTCATAACAGCAAAAAAAAGAGATACATATGACCAAAATTATTCCATGTTTACAGTGAATTTCTTACATAATCATTTAAATGCTTTGACTAAATATCTGAACATATTTTGGCATTTAAAATAAAAAAATGAAAAATCTACTCCAAGTATTTTCAAATGAAAATAAAAATCAAGATATTGAGCTTTTCCTATGAACAGAAATTTGGACGATACTTGAGAAAAGCATCCAAACTTTTGCGAAAATAGTACAAAGCTGTTTTAAAACATTTTGGAAGAATTCAGTGTACAAACAGAATTATTTGGGAAAGAATAAGGTAGTATGAACACAAATGTGAAGCAATCATATAAATACACCTGTTTTCATGGATGTTAGGGTATATATGGAATTAATACTATAATGAATTAAATAAGATTTAGATATTAATTTTCACTTAATGAGTCAAAATTAATGATTATTGTCATTTAGTAAGATTTATAATACTGTATACCTGCAGCTGTACCACTGTGACACCTGATCCCATCAGATCTCAGAAGCTAAGCAGGGTCAGACCTCATTAGTACTTGGATGGGAGACTGACTGGGAACGCCAGGTGATACAAGTTTGGGAGAAGGACCCAGCAACCCACTCGCAAAAGACAATCAGCCATTAAAAACCTATGAACAGCAGAGAAACACTAAGAATACTGTTTTGCCTGTTGTATGTAGGGTTGCTATGAGTCAGACACTGATTCCATGGCACCTAACAACAACAACATAGTACTGTGTAAACTTGGAAATATTAGAAACTAATAGAACTAGTGTGATAAAGATATGATTACTCACTAAACTATGTCTAATATTGGAAACAAGGCAAGATTACTTCATATATGGCAGAAACTTAAAATATTAAATTGATAGTAACACTGAACTTCTTAGAGAATATAAATTTTATACAGAGTTCACCATAAGTAATGAATAGTCAACTGAGGAATAAATGCAGCCATGAAATATCATTATTCCTACACTTTGCCTCCAACGCATCTTAACACAATATGGAGTATCATAAGATTTAATAAAAAATAAGGAAATGGTCACATCTCATTGGCATCTGAAAAGATCTGTTAGTCAACACCAAAAGAAGACACAAGATCCTGAATGATCAGTTAACAAAGTATAAACATGCAAGGTACATAAATCAAAGGATATAGGTTTCCCTTTCTTCAGAATATTTACCTGGAAACATTGGAACTTCAATTTTCAGAGGTTAAATAGAAAGGTATTTTCCATGTATAAAAACAAAAGGTATTTTTATCATTATCATCTTCCTCTGAGGATACTCCATTACTCATTCTAAAAATCTACTCTTTACCCAAACTTTTCAATTATCTTTTAAAAAAATTACTGCCAATAATCTGCCGCTTGGAAACCACATGGTACAACATCATATACTGTGTATGATTTTGAATACTCTGGCCAAATTTGCATTTCTTAAGTCTTGAAGCAAGAATCCTACTCACGTATGTGAAAAGTACACTATTTTAAGGGGTAATCGATTAGAAAACCTTTGAATTTTCTTAGTGTTTTCCTTAGGTTTGTATTGAAAGGGGGTGAGGCCTGCTGCTGGATAAGTAATGTATGAAGATGCTTAGGGAAATCTGATGGATAGACTAGACGAGTTACTCCCAAACTCCAGCAATATGACCTTTTGATTATTTGGGATCTTCTGGAGAGACATAATAGGAACATTTCTTAATAAGTATTTAATTATGAACTGGACAGCTTGTGTTGGTCATCCAATGGGAAATTCTTTGTTGAGAGAACCAGGAGAATTTCCAATTAAAGTCTTAGAAAATTGAGCTGGAGTCTTCTATTACAATTTTGGAATATACTAACAAAAGGCCAAAGGACTAAGATGAATAAGTGACATTCCACAAATATATGAAAATAGATTTTTTTAAAAACTACATTAAGCCACAGGGATAAGAATTAAAAAGAGAGGACTGTTTTGATAGCAAAAAATGTTAATGAATTCCTACTCACGATTGAGAGCCATCAGTTAAAACATCAGCACCGTTTCTTGTCTGTTTGCTGTAGCACAGTCCTCACATTTAGCCTGGAAAGACTGCAGGGTCATATTTGTCACATTTTCTGCCTATTCCAAACGGTTAGGTACTGCTAGGAGACAGTACTAATAACAAGTTATGCTCTCGTGAAGTCACACTACTAACTAGAAAACCAATACAAATTGCAGAATTCGAGAGATGACTGAGAATGCAGAGATGTACAATAAGCAAATCAGGCCCACTTCATCAAGCAAATGTTCTTTGCTGCACAGCAAAGATAATTGAAGACTGCATTGGAAGGGGGCCTAACAGTCTAATAAGTACTTGGCTGTGATTCACTTGCCAACCAGAAACTGAGACATGACAAGTTCTGAAGCAGATGATGCCTGATTTGAGCAGTTGCCTTATTGTTTATTGATTTCAAATTTGGCTGAGAAGTTATAGAGCTTGAAGAAATGATTGTGAGGGAGGGACTAATCAACCACTGCAAATTCAACTTATGCTCTTATCATGACTTAAATTCCCTTTGTTGGTTTCTCTGTAATCAAGATATTACTTTTATTTTTTATAATGAAAGGGTGCAAATCAACCCAATCTAAATGCTGAAGTTTCTCACTCATGAAATAGGCTGCTGACATTTTCTAATAATGGAATCTTACTATGTGCCCTTGAACTCACTTTTCTCTATACTTTAGTACATTCTTCCATGAAACATGGATAACATTGCCCACATTGTAGGATTTTTGTGAGGATTATTTGACAAGCCACAGAGGTTCATTCTATAACCAAAAAAGACTGGACATGTAGGATTGGTGACACAGCCCAGATTATTTTTGTCTGAAGGAGAATTTTTATGGTTACTTGTAGGAAAAAGGAAAAGTATGATTCAGGGTTACCAACAGCAGAGGAAATCAAGATGAGGAAACAGGAAGTGCTATAAAGTCCATTACACAACCACATCCAGTTCTAAAAATGGGGCTCAAGGCAGAAGATGAGGGATAATTTTGATAAAGAACAAAACAGGAAGTGCAGTCAGCTGCACTTCAGGGCTCAAGGGACACAGAAAGAACAAAATTCCTACTACTATTATTATTATTATTATTATTATTATTATTATTATTTTCATTGCAAGAAGCTGTAGTATAAAACCAAAATGTAGAGAAAACCAAAAGCATCTGCAGTGCCAGATATGGGTAGAGAGGAAAAAAAATCTCAGGACCACTGATTCCAGTGGCCATGGTCAAGTATTGCTCTCAGAAACACATGAATTTGTGGAGAGGTTTGTGGGCATACAAGAACACTATGAGAAATTTCTCAGGATCACAGAAGTGCTTGGCAGAGAAGTAGAGAGGGCTGCAGAAATACCATAAAATCAGAAGCTTAATGTATTTTGTACCTGCGGGTATAGTGCCTGGATCCTCTGGTTGGACTATCACCATAACTTTGTTCTTGTTTTACCTCAACAAGCACCAAGCTTCTGGAGAACAATGCATATCTCAGATGCACTGTTTTTCCCACCTTGCCCAGCATTCCACCAGGCACAAATCACCTGCTTAATCATTATTGTCCTTAGTAGTGCATAGGCCAGCAGAATTGATCAATAAATAAATAGAGAGGATACTTTAGAACAAATTGACAAACAAGACATAAATAAATCACCAAGAACAGATGGCATCCAACCAAATGTTTTTAAGGCAGTCAGAGGACACTGGAATTGCTAGCTAAAATGTTTAATGTTTCATTAGAATTGGACATTGCACCAAACCATTGGCACATTGCCACCTCAGTTTTAAAAAAGATTTTGGAAGGTGACCTTGGAATTGATTTGCTGCTTCAGAAGTGAAAATTGGTAAATTGTGAGGTTAGTATGAGTAATAAAATAAGCAGTTTAAGGTTTTTTAGAACAGTAAAAAGGGCCAAAAAACTGTAATTTGCTTTAACTAAGTGGTATTTATAAGCTGAAGAACTTGGGATAACAGGAAAAATAGTAGGAGTAATTTATGTCAACTTTTCATAAGTCTTGGGAAAGTTCCAGGCCAACCAATTCACCAGAAAATTAGAGAAAATGTTTCTCATGAAGAGAAAGCCGATTTCAATGGAAGAAATGAAGACAGGATGATTTTGTTTTTATCTATATGAATGACAGTATGGAAGAACATGAGGCATGGTGACAAGAGAATTGTAACTGATAGATTTGACACTGATTCCAAAGGAAGCTTTAAAGAATGGGTGCAGTTTCACCCAACAGAGAAGGGAGGGAAAGGGAAGAGGAGGTTTAAGGAAACATGTACAAAGGATGCCAAGATCTGATGGTGCTTGGTATCAGGGAGCAGACTCAGCCTGGATGAGAAGGAAATTGCGCCAGAGGAGTCAGATGACGTAAGGTTTCACTTCTGCAGGAGAAAATATTAATCATATAAGCTAAGCATTTGCTTTGTCTGTCTCTACTACCACAGGCCTTATTAATTCTGTCTTGAGACAGTTGTTGACCTATCACTTAAAAATATCGTTTTCAAGTGAGAATAGTCAGACTTGACAGTTGCCCTAATAAGGGGACTTTTTTCTGTTTGTGCAGATGGGACACCGTTTTAGTAAACTTTCTGATTTTGTCAATGTTATTTTATGACAATGCTCTTTCATTTACGTCTACAGCTGTGCCACCCTGTGTCTGATCTCGTCAGATCGTGGAAGAAAAGCACGGTCGGCCTGGTTATTCCTTGGATGGGAGGCCATCTGGCAATACTGGATGCTGTAGGCTTGAAAGCAGGACCCAGCAACCCTCTCCTGAAACAATCTGCCGTTGAAAACTCTATAAATAGCAGAGAAGCAATGACAATAGCGCTGGGCATGGCACAGTGTCAGGGAGTGTTTCTTCTGTTGTACATAGGGTCATTATGAGTTAGACACAATTCAATTGTACCTAACAACAACATTTTATTTAAAGTATTAATTTTAAAAGGTTGATTTATTGAGAAATAATGTACAGCTGGGTCACAACATTACTTATCTCAGCATCAAATCACAGAGAAAATTCTCAATAACTTGCTGCAATTTCTCTTAACAATCAGTAAGATACACATTTTATTTTATTTTGATAGATACTTTTATAATAATGAAAAATAGGAGTGAAAGAAACAGAGGTTAGGAAATAGGTCAAAATCAATGGTATATTTTGCAGCATTAGAAATACAGAAATATACCTGTAGCCCAAATGAATCTGTGTTTTTAAATTGTTCCCTTAAATGTTCATCTCAGCCTATCACATCTAGAAAAAACACAAATTCTACTTGAGATGTCTTGAAAAATCATGCAATTCTCTATTGCAGTACCTTAAAGAGATAGGGAAGTAGGGAAAGTACATCACACAAGGCACTCTACATATCTTAACCAATCCTATTTATCCATCTGACTACTCAACCCCTTTCTTTGCAGGACAGCTGCTATTCTTTCAATCTCCTTTCTTTGTGGGAAAATCAGCCCATTTCTACCACTTCCTTCCTTCCTGGCAATTTCATTTTTTCCATGACTTACTATGTCATCTTTCTTATGTGAATAAAGCATGCCCTTTATTTCCTCTAATTCTTTTCTACTGGAAATAAAGATATTGGAGATATCTCTCCAATATGTGGTACCTCCCATTATATGATCAGCACAACAAAGTTGAAAAGGTAGACAGAGAAATGTAGGCTATTACTTTGTGTAAATAATTATAGACAAGCCAATGAACCTTGTCATATGATATTTTTGTCACTAGCATATGTTTTTTCCCAGAAGCATTGTGATTCAAATGTATCCAAAAATATATAGTATCAAAATGACCATAGGAAAATTGTCTGATTTACATCCTGACATCCTTAATGTACTTTGTACTCTAGCCAAATACTTTAAAATATCACATCTGAGCTTAAGTTCCATTATTGCAAGATCTGCCAATCCACAGTCACTGTAAACTCTTATATCCTCGGCCATTCATTCAACAGATACACAGGGAGGGCTTGTGATTGCCAGAGCTCTAAGAAGTGGAGATGCAACCAAAACAGACATTAATCTAACTTTTAGGATATTTATATTCCAGTAAACTGGAGTAGGAAAGGAGAAGAAAAACTTAAATGACAGAATATGTAAAATATCTAAGATATTTTTAAAAATATCATTTCCTAAAAGTCAGTTTCCTTAATTTCAACAATTCCCAATTAATTCAACAAATTACTATAGAGTTTACATTGACAAAAGCAATGAATTAAAAATATGAGAAATTACAAAGATCAATTATATGTAGGTTGTGTTACTTACATATGCATCCCTTTTATAAAATGCTTGAGATAATCAATATATGAAGAGAACGGGCATATTTGAGCTGAGAGTTCAAGGAGTTCTAGTCCATGATTGGTTGATCTCATTGCTTTGGGCTTGAGGTAAGATAGCACATCCTGGCAGGAGTACTTGGTGGAGCAAATCCATTTACCCCATAATCTGGAAGCATAGGAGGAAGAGAACAGTGTTCCCACAATCTCCATCAAGGGCATGTTTCCAGTGACCTACGGTCCTCCCTATAGTGCCTGCCTATCAAAGATTTCACCACTTCCCAAAAGTATCATTGTGGAGGCCAAGACTTTAGCACATGGGCCTTTGTTGTTGTTGTTGTTAGGTGCTGTCGAGTCGTGTCTGACTCATAGAAGCCCTGATAGGGTTTTCAATGGCAGATTGTTTTGGGATTGCCTTGGAAGTGGGTTGCCATGTCCTTCTCCCATTTTTGTGGTGCTGGAAATCGAACTCGGGACCTCAGAGACTGCAGAGCGGCACGCAACCAACTGAGCTAAATCCCAGCCCACATGGGCCTTTAGGGGACATTTAATATCTGAACTATAACAGAGTCCTCATTTTCAAAGAGTCATCTTTCTAACATAAAAAAAGAGAAAAGACATGAAGGCAATGCCTTTGACACAAAGGTATCAAGTGATAGATACTGGAATGAAGAATAAATAAATAAATTTAAACCCAAATGACACAGAAAACATTTCTCCCAATGAAGATAAAAGGTTATTGTTTATAGGCTTTGTTTGGCATTTATATTACTTCATGTTATTATTCTTTCATATGTATGGAAGTTATATACTCAATTAGTTAACAGTAAGATTTTACAACTTATGTAGTAAATTCTCTGAACTTGAAATCAAAAGTAATCTTGGCAAAGATCATTCATAGCATTTATCTCCTCATAGGTAAGTTTCTATTTTGTCATCATAGATGACCACTCTTATGAATTGGTGTATTAATATTAAGGTAATTAAATGAGATAATAAATGTGAAAATGCCCAGTAGTGTCTAACATAAAATGAATGCTTAGTAAGGGATTAAAAATTTGTTTGTCAATCAATACCTGATATAGTAACCAGAAACTAAAATATCTATTTAGAAGACAACATTTTGGAATATAGGCTGATATCTTAAAAGTCTTACAAAACTTTTCATTCTCAAATACTAGGCACTCAATTTTGAAACTTGAATAAAAATTTGATAAGATAAAATACATTTATAAAAAGGTTCATGATTACAAAAAAAACACAAGATATATCTTCTTCAATTATTATGATGAAGAAGTTAGAGAAGTTATAGAAAAGTCTGATATGATAAGCAGTTCATTGGAGTGTCCATCAAAAGATTTGGATTAATTGCCCTAAATTTCAACTAAATGTCTATGAGGCCCCTAAACATCAATTCATCAATTCCTGTCCCTAGCACTGTGGATTAAAATTGAGACTCATTCTCTCAAAGAACAGCCCTAGGAAATGAGTAGAGGTGATTAGTCTAGAAAGGAAAACTAGGAAAATAACATCTGCTGTGCTTTCCTTCTAGTCTTATTGTGTTTGTATCATTAAAGAACTTCATTTGAAAAATACAGACTAAATTCTTCAGGAATAAAAGAAAAGATAATCGTCTCTGGTGTATTATTCCACATACATATAGCCAAGAGAAGCTCTGATTTCCTTCCTGTGGGGGGGTAGAGGAGGGGCATTCTAGTCCCCAGATCTGGCACACAGGTAAAAGAATTTCCAAGTTAAAAATATATTTCTTGTTTTCAAAGATGGCATCAAAGAAATTACCTAACTTATTTGATTTTTTGTTTCAGGCTCCTTTGTTCTATTTGGGGATGAATTCAGTAATTGTAGTTGAAGTTCATGTCAGGGCAATGGTATTGCTTTGCAAAAGAAATGGACCATGTTCCACAGGGATTACAAAAATAAACAGGTTTGACTATTTGAGAGAGTATCAATGGTGTATACCAGTCTTTGATACCATTTTATACTGTGTAAAATCATCTTGTAATCAGAATTAATAAAATATTAGAAAACATAAAGGAATTTAATGAAAAATGAAAGTAAAGTATCTTTCCACATTTGGAAAGTTGGTTTAATTGAACCAAGCCACTTGGTTTCTAGTTTTGACTTACCTTTGAATCTTAGTTTTTATTAAATGGTCTCATGTTAATAATGAAAATATCATGCATTAAGTATCTGTTATGTATTAGTCATCTATAAGCTACTAAAGATTCCCAGTAACCCTATAATACAGTATTTTTATGAACTATCATTTGGCTGTAAGAGAAACTCTTTCAAATAAAGCTAAGTAAAAGAAGAATTTCTAGGAAGGATACACTTACTGATCTCACTGACATCCAAAGTAGAATTCTTGTACAGACTGAGTTGTGCCACCCCTTAAAATTCCTACGTTAAATTCCTACCCCTTCAGTACCTCAAAATGTGACTGTATTTGGAGGAAAAGTCTTATCATAGGTAGTTAAGTTAAAATGAAATTGTTAGGGTGAGACTTAATCTGTCTACTGTCCTTGTAAGAAAAAATATGAAAGCAAGTCTCATGAAGAGGGAAGGCAATGTGAAGATGTCAAAACACAGGAAGAAGATGCTCATATATTTCAAGTAGAGGAGAGAGAAATTGAACAAACCAACTCTATTGGCCCCTTGATCTCAGACTTGTAGCCTCTAGAACTGTGAGAAAATAAATTTCTGTTGTTTGTTATCCAGTATATGGTCCCTTGTTATGGCAACCCAAGCACACAAATATAGTATCCATTACTGTTTCTACAACTACTTCAACGTTTTTATTCTTATATAGTACCAGACAGTGATCTAAGGGATTGCCATGTATCAGCCATTTAATTCCAGCAAACATCTCATAAGTACAGTGTTTTACACCCTTTTTAGACAAACTAAATTCTTAACAAACTAAGAAACAAGTGTTAGGTAACTTGCTCACAAAATGATTTGAGGATCTAAGTTTGGATTTAGGCCATCCAACTGTACAGATCACATTCTCAATATCTACAAACCATAATCTATCAGGAACAAAGTATGAGGGGACCACAGGGATTAAAACTCAAAAGCCACACAGTTTTCTGTTTTTTATGGGTCTCATGGCCTTCCTCCTTGTAGCTACATACCTGTGAGATACTCTTCTCTCTTATAGATAGGGTTCCTCAGGATATGTGTTAGTCCAGTGAATCCAACCATAGAAATTTGTATTTCCTGTTGCAAGTCACAGAATGAGAAAGCCACCATACTGTTCCTTCTCATTAAAAAGAGGGTGTTAGCTATTGTTTCTGTTGAATAATCTGCTATAATCCTGCCTGATTTACATCTGTGGACTTTTACAGTTCATCCTTTCTCATTCCACACATCATGTTTTTGCAAACTTCAAAGTGAAGAGGTCAGTTTAAATTCTGTTGCAGAATGAGGCATGCATCCATTCTTTACCATACACTGAATATTTTTTTCTTTTTTACTTTTGTTAATGACTAAGAACACTAATAGAGTTTACTTCAAGAAACATGTATTATTAAGCTTCTCTTTACACTTAAAACAGTGCTGAGTGTTAGACTAAACAAAGGCCACATTGCTTCCCTATAGGAACTGTAAATATATGTGTAGTCAGATCTGTATAAAAGATGTACTTTTCCAAATGGGGCAAACAGATTCATCTATCCACTGAAAGGTCAAACATGCAGTCTATCAAAGCTACTGCATTGTTAGTGGATCTCTGCTTTCCATTTTAAATGGAAGCTAAACTCTATCGACACGTAAGTTGTTTTGAAATGAGAATGTGCCTTTTCCTGTTTATTCCAGAAGCAGCAGTTTTATGAGTCTGCTGTAAGACTATTTTTTTTCAAGAGACAATTATGACCATAAAGGGAATTGTGTGGTAAAAACTATAGAATCTGCTGTTAGGCAAGAAGATGACCTTTTTTATTCAGCTGGCTTGCCAAATTTGAGCGGGTTCTTAGCATTTGAGAGAGATTTATGACCACTAAAGGAAGCTTGCCTGCCAACAATAGACAGAAAGTACTCATTTCTTAATAATAATAAGATGTATGTAAACAGTGAAAACTCATGATTCATATTATTTTAAGTTCTCTCTAGTTACTAGGGCTTGTCTCCTGAGTATCAAGTTGTGGAGTTTCTTCCACTTTCTATTCCATGCCTTGCCTTTCCACTCAAGGCTACTTTCTCCTCTTAATCCCTAAAGAGTATATCCACTTAGTGCTAGTCTACATAGATACTTCGAAAACTCAGATTTATAAGAGCAGAATTTCCCAAGAGGAACCTCTACTCTAGGAAGAGGAATAGACCTAGAAGTTTCCAAATCTGTTTACCAAGAGGATCTTGAGGATACACCGTAAATAACTTAGTTCACCTTGATACCCAGGAAGAAAGAACATGTGGAGCAGTCAGATGCCCCTCATAAATAGGACCTATTTTATGTGCATAGCCAGTCTACAGCAGGTACCAATTTTGTGGGCAGTAAACACAGGTTATTTCTTTGCTAATGAAAGAGATTAAAGGGCATGAAGAGCATGATTAAAATCCCAAAGTATACTCTATGCCAATAAAAATTAGACATTAAGAAGATAATTAATTAAAATAAGGGCATGTAAATATAATCTTGGAATGATAAATATTTTTATAACAATAACAATTCTATAGATTAAAATGCTGATGTTTATTCAAAGTTAGGTTTTTAATGGTTACTTTTCCTGTAATAAAAGGAGCAACTTTAAATATGTTTGTAGCAATGAAAATTTATAAGGAGATTACAAAAAATATATTAAAGAAAAGAGAAATAGAGTGGCACTTCATGGTACTCGACCACAATCTGTCCTGGAAGACTGGTTGAGTGTGAATCAGTTTGAATGCCAAGCATTTTTTTCCCATAAGAATTATGTAAATGGATTTATTTGTTCCAACAGCACACTGAGTCAGGCACGCAGATGCTACTCACATACTTAGCAATCATTTTTTTAAATTCAATTGTTATTCTTGTTGTTTTCCTCTTTCTTTCACTTTCAGCGTTAGAGAGTTTCTTGGGTGTCATGATGACCATATGGCACATGTATGCATATGCCAGGGGTGCCAAAAAAAAATCACATCAGAACAAGCATACAACAAAATTGTAAAAACAGTAAAATGGAAAGTTTTCATCCTGAGACATATATACATTTTTTGGTACCCTCTGTATATATGTTTAAATAAAACAAATCAGGCCTGGTGTAGTGGCACACTCCCGTAATCCCAGCAACTTGGGAAGCAGAGGCAGGAGGATTGCAAGTTTGAGCAAAGAGGCAGTTTGCATAATTTAGGGAGATTCTGTCTCAAAAAAGTAAAAAAATAATGGGCTGAGGGTACATCTCAGTGGTCCAGCACTTGTAAAGGATGCAAGCACAAGGCCCTGGGTTCAATCCCCAGTACTAGAAAAACAAAAACAAAAACAAAAACAAAAAACAAAAAAACATGAATATGGCACCAGGAAGACAGGTCTTTCCTGCTTGAAATTGACTAGCAAAGTGACATTTACCTTTTTGTTTTCCCGAAAGTATCATGTGTAAGTGTAGTGTCTCACAGGTTTTAGCACAGTGGTTGAGTGCTAAGCAAGTAAGTGGTTGAGCAAAGAACCAGAATTCTCTTGAAAATGCTGGCCAAGGTCTGAAATGTTCTGGCATGGAGCAGTTCAAGTGTTGAAGAATCACTCTGGTCCCATGAAAATAAGAGGACTAGGGGGGCTAAGAAAGGAGGACCACAAGTTCAAGGCCAGAGGCAGCCTGCACAATTTAGCAAGAACTTATCTTGAGATAAAAAAGGGAGAGGGAGTATGTGGGTCCAGCTCAATGTTAGAGCACTTACCTAGAATGCATGAGTCCTTGAGTTCAACCCCCAAGTACTATACAAAAAAAGAACAAAGAAAGGCAGAAAGAAAGAAAGAGAGAGGGAGAGAGAGAAAGAGAGAGAAAGAAAGAAAAGATGAGAAAAAAACAAAGGATATGACCAAATATTTTGTGTCAAATTGGACCCTACCTAATATCCCTAAAAATACAAGAGAAATTTACAGTCTCTGAGATAGAGGGTAGATGGACAAGTCAAGAAGGAGGCAGAGATGGAGTTTACCACCACAAGCAGAAAGGATCCCACACTGGAGGCTTCTAATTTGCAGAACTGTGAGAGACTATTTCTGTTGTTTCAAGCTCCCCAGTTGTGATAATTTGTTATAGCAGTTCTAGGAAAGTAATACATCAAGCAGTTTACATAAAAACAAATCCAAATGGCCAATAAATTTTAAAAGTACATGTCATGTTTAATTTTAACTGTCAACTTGATTGGATTAAGAAATACCTAGGAGATTAATAAAATACATCTCTGAGTATGTCTGTGATTGCATTTTCAGAGGATTAGAATGTAAGTGTTTGACCTAATGAATGGATTATTCCCTTGATAGATTCATAATATGATGGTGTTATTAGGAGGTGGTGGAGGTAAGAGCTGGGACTTACTTGGAGAAAGTAGGTCACTGGGGATATTTCCTTCAGTGCTATATATTGTTCTGTCCTCTTCCTGCATCTTTTTTTTTCTGCTTTATGGATGCTATGATGCCCAGCTCTGCCATGCCCTCTTAATCATGATGGACTGAAACCTCTGATACTGTGAACTAAAATAAATAATTCATCCCCTAAATTGTTTACATCAGGTATTTGGTCATGAGAATGCAAAAGTACTAATACAGAAAATTGGTAACAGAGAAATAAGGCCATTGCTATTACTAAATCTAAGCATGTGATTCTTGAACTTTCAGAACTTGTTTGCAGGATGACTTTGGAAGAGTTTGAAAATATGGCTGAAAGAAGTCCTAGAATGCTGAAAGCAGAAATTTAAGAGTATTCAGGTGGGAACTCAGAAGACCAGAATCCCAAAAAGAATGCAGATTATGAAGGCCAGGCTCACAAGGTTTCAGATGAGAATGAAAACTAGAAGTCATTCATGTTAGATTCTGGCAAAGAATTTGTCTACATTTTTTCCATACCCTGAGACTTTGAGCAAAGCTGTGTTTAAAGATGTTGAACTAATTACTCTGGTGGAGGAAATTTCAAAGCACTCTAGCATTCAGGTTGTGGCACAATTTTTGCTAGCTGCTTTTAGTCAGGTTAATAGTGAGCATCAAAAGCAAAAAGCAGAAGAGAAATATCTGAAAATCCCACAGTTTGGTCTGAAAAACTAATGTAAGTTTGGTGCTAAAGAGTATGGTTTCTAAAGATGTTAAAGCCATTAAAAACAAATGAACTACTTTACATTGGGACAGTAAGAAAGATGTCAAGAGGCCATCTCAAGAATTGACCACACTCTACCCATTGCAGGCTCAAGTGTATGAAAGAATAAACTCATTTGAATGCCTTTTATTTGAGAAGCCAGTGCATCCAGGGCACCCTACTTGCAAAGGGCAGCATATGAAAGTGTTTTCACAGGATTTATTTCACGGTGCTCAGCTACCTAGGTACTCAGAGGCCACTTCACCCATAGTCCTAGTGGGTTCAGTTACTGCTTCAGCTGGTGGCAGACCATGGCATCATTCACATGATGCCAGTTTTGCAGGCATGCAGAATTTGAGAGTTACTATGTTATAGAGGCTTCCATAGAGACTTCAAAGGCAGGCCTCAGAGGCCAGATGATGGGTGCCAGGGTGAGAATCCCAGCTGGCAGCCTTTGAGAGGGCAATGCATGAAGCTACATGGGAAAAGCCTAAGCTATAATGGAGACCCCAGGATACTGAAGGCTCCAGGAACATGGAATATGTGCCAAGGGAAGCCACGGTCAAAGAGTGGAGCCAGCCCAGAAAAGTAGCCATAAAGGCTGTAAATGACAAGACCATGGAAGTGGGGATGTTCAAACCAGCTGGAGGTCACATCACATAACATGCCCTGGATGCTGAGCATGACTCTGTAAGATTTAATGTTTGCCCTTTTAGGATTCAGTTTTGCTTTCCTCCTATCCTTCCTCACTATCTTCCTGTTTTTCTCTTTTGGAATGAGATGTTTACTTTGTGCCATTGTATGAGTAAGTATGTAACTTGGGTTTTGTTGTATTTTAATTTTGGTTTTTCTATAGGATTTATAGCTAAGAGTTGCCTTGAGTCTCAGAAGAGACTTTGAACGTGGGCTTGTGAACAATGTGAAACTGTTAAGGCTATAGGGACTCAAGGAGATGAACTAAATGCATTTTGCATTACTATATCGGCATGAGATTTGGGGAACTTGGGTGGAAAGTAATGGATTAAGGGGATGTGTTTCAGTGTCAAGATGAAAAGAAGTGAATTCATGAAATTTAATTTTTATTGTCTATCTGATTAAGAAATGTCTAGTAGATTAATAAAGGACATCCTTAGATATGTTTGTGAAGACATTTCCAAAAAGGAATGGATCATAAGGGCTCAGACATAATGAGTAGATTAATTTCTTAATGGATTCATAATACGATGTCTTTATCGGTACATTGTGAAAGAAGGAGCTGTGACCTAGTTAGAGGAAATAGGTCACTAGGTATCTTGTCCTTACCTGTTCTTGTGCCCTTTTCCTCTGCTATATGGCTTCTATGATGTGAATAACCATGCCCTGCCATGCTCTTTCCACCACAATGGACTGACCCCTCTGAAACTGTGAATGAAAATAAATATTTCCTCCTTTAAGTTGTTCTGTTTCCTATTTTGTCACAGCAATGACAAAAGTAACTAATACAATACATTTGAGCATCTTTTAAGTGAATTCCTGGCTATTTTAATTTTGCATCTGACTTTGTCTTCATACATTCTATTCTCCATTTAGCGGCCAGAATGTTCTTGTGTACATGTGTGAGTATGTGTGAGTGTGCGGGGGTTACTAGATGGATTGACACAGTGGCTGAAACAATGGGCTTAAACATAAAAAAGATTTTGTGCCTGGCACAGAGTTGGGGACTGTTTCTTTTTGTTGTACATAGGGTTGCTATGAGTCAGATGAAAAGAAGTGAGTTCATGAAATTTCATTTTTATTGTCTACCTAATTAAGAAATGTCTAGTAGATTAGTAAAGGACATCCGTAGATATGTTGTGACTTGATGGCACCTAACAACAACAACAGTGGTATTGGGGAATTAAACTCAGGGCCTTACACATGCTTTTGCAGGCACTTTACACTGAGCTACACCCCAGTCTATATTTTACCTTTTATTTTCAAAGAGGGTCTCAGTAAATTACACAGGCTGCCTCTGGCCTCAAACTTATGATCCTCCTGCCACCACCTTCCTAGTTGCTAGTTTACAGGTGGGGACCACTGCTCCATGCTAGAATGTTCTTTTAAAAAATACATCAGTTTAAATCAGACTTCTGCTAAAAATAAACTAATACTAGTTCTATTAGGAATAGTTTGTTTAGAATGAATAAGAACCCCAAATATTATGAGCTTAAACCAATATTTTTACTCATCATTGGTATGTAAGACATGACTCAACATGTCAAGAATTTAGCTGCTTTAAATCCATGTGTCTACTCTCCATTATCAGATTACTCTGTCACTATTTCCTATCCCTTCACTCATTACACAAGAAAATGAATCCCTCCTATCAGACCCCATAACTGGTGAAACTCCTAAAGATGTTCTTTGGTCTTTATGATTGCATGCTTTCCTTGGAAGACTGTATGCTTTTTAGAGTCACTCTTAGGTATTGATTGTATTTGTTTCATGTTTTTCATGCCTTAAACTTGGAAGGTATAATATACCCCCCTTAATGTACATTAATGTTTCATGAACCCTTTCTTCCCTTCTTCCTAAAGAAAACTGCACTGAAGTTAATTCCCTTAGACTATGCCTCTAGCCACCCATCCATGTTACAAGCATCCACATATCCTCATTTTAATTCATTGGAGATTTCAGCTTTTGGATTAAGGTCACTTCCTTTCATGTCATTTTTTTCATAATTCTTTATAATGTCATTATCCATTCAGATAATCCTTCTAATCCTTTGTCATTTCTTTGACCTCTCCTCCTCCAATAAGTTCATCTTCTACATACACTACTTTAACCATCTTAGCCCATACTTCACCTCATCCTTAGATTTCATCATTATTATTCCTTACACTCCATCCTTAAACGCAGTTTTAGGCTTTCATTCATTGAAAATAATCTCCTATCATTGCAGTTTACTGGTTCTTGTCTATGGGACTACAATCCATTTAACTTAATTACTTAATTTTTCACTGTGCCTCAATTCTCCTCAGTTCTTGACTTCCATATAAATCAAGCCTAAACTCTGTGGTCATTCATTATAAACATATTCATTTAAATGCTTGATCCTCAATATCGATTGGCCCTTGCTGCTTTCAAATAATCCTATTTTTCCATAGGAGATTTGGTTTCCCATTTATCTAAGTAATTATTTCACACTTTTTAAACTCTCTTAAAATGAATATATCTTTCAGTATCTCCATTATGATAATGCAATAATGTTGCTTTCTATTTTACTGTGAAAATAAAAGCAATTAAAATAAAACTTGCACATGCTTCCACCACTTGTTGGGTGCCAATGAGTCAGATCTGACTTATAGCAACCCAATGTACAACAGAACAAAATACTACCCAACACTGTGCCACACACATGATCTTTTTATGTTTGAGCCTAATGTTGTAACTACTAGATTTCTTCTCGTTTGAGTTGTGCCTCATCAGCAAAAGGAGGACCCAAGGGCTTTAATCCATTTCTATCATTAAAGTCAAGTCTACTTTGAGGAGGCAACTCTTCCCCTGTCATTTCTTGAATGGCTTCCAGCCTGTTGACCTCACTTTCTGGCATTATATTTAATAGTGCTTCTTTGCTAGTCATAGGATTTTCAATAGCTAATTGTTTTAGGAATGAGCTGCTAGTTCCTTTTCCCTGGACTGTCTTAGTCTAGAAACTGAGCTGAAACATGTCTATCATGGGTGGCCCTGCTGGTTTCTGAAATACTGGTCACATATCTGTGGTCAGCACCACAGCAACATGCAAGCCCCTGTGGCACAGCCAACTAACAGACGTGGGGGGCCTTCCACCACTATGTATTCCAGTCTACCTGTATCTATGCCTGTACACCACATCTTTTAACTTATCCTATCACAGTAGATGAGCTATCAGTATTCCTGCACAGAGCTATCTTCCACATTTGTGAACTAGATGAGTTCTACTTTACCTATCCAAAAATATTGCCTCCAAAACTGCAAAGTGTATGTATGTATGTGAATGTGTATGTGTATGTGCATGTATGTGATTCTCCTATTTATAAAATGGATCACTTAATCTTTATATATACATGCTATAGCATCTCCTTTAAAAATTGCTCTGTCAGTGTTAAATTATTTTTGGAGAAACTGTCCCATTTCTCTGCCCTTTTAATAGACAAACTCCTCCCAGCACTAACTTCTTCTCCTGTTCTCTCTTAATTTCAATCAGGCTCTGTCTCTACTATACCATGAAAACTAGTTTTTCAATTAATAGGTCTCCTGACTAATTATCAGCTGTCATCAAACTTAACTCATCAACAGGATTTGATTTAATTACCTCCTTCTCCTTGATACATTTTCTTTATTTAAATCTTGAGACACAATAATGTTTGTTTTCATTGAGCTCCATGCTCTTTTTTTAGTACTTTCCCCCAATTCTCTTCTTCTCTGTGACCTTTATATTAACAAGAGGATTGACTTTATTTTTTAGAGAAGGTAGTGGTCCCCAATAAAACTGATCAAAAACACTGGGATTTCCAATATACCACTTGATCCCACAAATGTATAGCCACCACTATGATCAACATCTTGCATCAGAAGTGGTGCATTTGTTATAGTTGACCAGCATGCATTGAAACACCGTAACCACTTAAAGTCCATAGTTTATACTGAGGTTCAGTCAATGGTGTATAGTCTGTGAGTTTGGAAAATTTTATGATATCATGTATCCACTATTTACTATTACATAGAATAATTTTACTATCTTAAAATTCTCTGTGCTCCTTCTATATAACTTCCTCTCCCATTCCAGATTTTCACTGATCTTTTCAATGATCTACTATGCTTGTGAGATCAAATGGTAAGAGTGGGGTTAGCTTTGTACAAAACTGTCTAATTGTTTTCCAAAATAGCTAAACCATTTAGCATTCACATTAGCAAATAATGAGAGCCTGTGTGGCTACACAGCTTTGCTACATCTTGTGTTGTCAATTTTCTGGATATTGACCCTTCTAATAAGTGTGTAGTGGGGTCGCATTGTTTTTATAATGTTAATTTCTATGATTACCTGTGATGTTCAGCATGTTTTCATATGGTTATTTGCTATCATATCTTGTTTTGTGGGAGAGTGAACATCTGTTCAGATCTTTTGTCCATATTTTAACTGGGTTGTTATTGTGCTCATCGTTGACTTTTAAGAGTTCTTTGTATATTTTATGTAACCCTTCTTTATCACATATATCTTTTGCAAAATTTTCTGAGCTACAAGTCTGTTGCTTCTTTTCTCATTTTCTTGACACTGCATTTTGCAGAACAAAAGTTTTTAATTTTAATGAAGTTCAACTTAGAAATTGTTTTTTTCCTTTTACGAATCATGTCTTTAGCATTGTGCCTAAGAAGCTATTGTCATACTCAAGTTTACTTGGGCCTTTCCCTATGTTAACTTCTAGCAGTTTTATAGTTTTTTTTTTTTTCAATTCAAGTCTATAAACTGTTGTCAGTTAATCTTTGTGAAGGGTGTTAGTACGAGTCGAGATGATGATGATGATGATGATGATGATGATGATGATGATATACTTTTTTTACATGTGGATTATCCAAAATTCTTCCAGTACTATTTGTCAAAAAGCCTATCTTATCTCCATGCTATTGCTTTTGCTCCAAAGATCAGTTGACTATATTTATTTGATTTTATTTTAGAGCTCTCTGTTCTCTTTCATTGATCCATTTGTGTACACTTCTGCCAATACTTCACTGTCTCTATTTCTGTAGTTTTATAGTAAGTTATGATTCAGATAGCATCAGTCCTCTAACTTTGCTATTTTATTCAATATGGTTTTGACTGTCTTGGATTATATTTGCCACTCCATGTAAATAAACTTAATAACATTTTAATGTAAGACTGCTCTGTCATTCAGTTCTTTGTCTTTTCATATGTATTTATAAGAATTCCTTAATAATAATATTTGATTTTCAATGCCCCCTACATATTTTTGTTGTTGTTGTTTAGTGCTGTCAAGTAGATGTCCAATTCATAATGACTCTATGTACAACAAATGAAACACTATTGTCATTGCTTCTTTGCTATTCATACGGTTTTCAATGACTGATTGTTTTTTGGGAGTGGCTTGTCAGGTCCTTCTCCCAAGCCTACAGCCCTTGGTATTCCCAGGTATTGTACAATCCCAAGCACTGTTCCCATCCAAGTATTAACCAGGCCCAACCCTGCTTAACTTCCCAGATCTGACAGGATCAGATGCCACAGTGGGTATGGCTGCAGGTACCTACATATTAGCAACTCTCTCTCTCTCTCTCTCTCTCTCTCTATATATATATATATATATATATGTGTGTGTGTGTGTGTGTGTGTGTGTGTGTTGTGTGTGTATATATATAGCAACTCATATATATGAATATGTATGTATATATGTATATATATGTATGTATATATGTATATATACATATATATGTATATACATACATATATGTATACATACATACATATATATGTATATATAACTCATATATATGTGTGTGTGTGTATATATATATATATATGTGTGTGTGTGTGTATATATATATATATATATATATATATATATATATATCTTTAGGAAAGACATCCTTTCTGAACTCAAATCTAGTATTTCCAACTCTTTTACTGGATATCTCTAGTTGACTGTTCAGTAGGTGTCACAAATCTAAACTTACCCAAAACTGAAGATGTTATCTACCATTGAAAATCTGAGGTGCTTGGTGTGAAAGTGCATCCCCATAATCTCAGCCTTCAGGAGGCTAAGGGAGAAGGATGATATGTTTCAGGCCATCCTGGGCTACATAGCAAATTCCAGGATAGCTTGAGACCCTGTCTCAAAAAACAAAAACAAACAAACAAAAAACACCCTGTTCAACTGTTTAACTACAGAAGTCTCATCTCAATGGAAATAATGATAATTCCACTTTCCCCACTGTTGAAAGACAAATATTCATTTAAAAAGTAATCAATTATTTCTTACATATTAGTTTGCCTTCCTTGTAAACTAATGAGCTTAAGATAGCTACCCCTATGTCAACATTGTCAGAATATTCAAAAGCAGGAAACAAATGGGAAATGCATGATCTAACTTTGCTTTTTATCAAAAAGCAAAACACTTACTACAATGCTCCTCCCATTCCACTTTCTCTTATTAATCATCAGCTAGAACTACCTTGCATTGCTAGCCTGAGATGCCAGGAAGACTTAGAAATGAAAAATTGGGTTTCCATGCCTTGTTGGTTAGTTGTTAGGTGCCATTGATTTGTGTCCCACTCATAGTGACCCTCATAGGGTTTTCAATAGCTGATTATTTCAGGATTGCTTCAGGAGTGGATAGCCACATCCTTCTCCTGTATTTTTGTAGTAGTTGGACTAATTATGATTCATCTCTTGATTCTGGGCATCTTTCCTGTCATGTCTTTTAATCTTCAGTTGGACTTTAATACACTAGCCACAAAACTTGGATTATGATTGCTTCTATCTCATCTCACCAATTTGTTTGTTATAGCCCTAGTATTTTTTCTTATGATTTTTAAACAAAAGTTATTCCCAAATAAGATATTTTGCCTTAGCTTTTCTCTCTTCCCAGTAGCTCTTCCTTCATGTGATTGACTCCTTCCTGTCTTTTAAATCCCAGTGTAAATATCATTTTCTCAAATAGGCATTCCAATCTACCCAAAAGTAATTAGACAAATATTCAATGACTGTTTTGTGATCCTAATTTTGGTTTCCCCCATAGGTGTTTGTTTTTTCTTCCTTTTGTTTGTTTATTTGTTTGTTTACCACTGTCTAATATATCACTTGATATTTCTAGCTCTCTCACACCAACCCAATTCAACCCTGGAACTGGAAAGCAAAATCCTCTCAGTAACCCTATTAGTACGGTTCAAGTCTACCCAGAGGACACAGAAAAATAACCAACCACATAATAAGTCTGGCTTAATATTGATTGAACAAAAATGTATCAAAATCATAAGACAGAATTTCTTGGATAAAACTCAAAACATTAATATCTAGTAATTATAGTAAGTGTGTAAGGAAATAAGAACTGCATGCTTTTGGTGGTTGTGCAAATTGGTACAGTATGTTTAGAGTGTAATATAAATATACTTACATATGTAGACACATATAGTATCTTCTTTTTAAATATCCTTCATTTTTATAAGAGTTCTGAATAATGGTTCTGAGAAGAAATTACTTTTAAGTTCACAAAGTTTTGTACCATATATTTTAAATTGTATCTATTACTTTTACAGTAAAAATCCCACTAAGGATTAGAAAAACAAAATTTCAATGAGCTTGGAACATAATAAAGTCTACTTTGAAGACAGCAAGGAGTATGAATTAAATTGTGAAAAATTTTGAAAGGAATTATGCACCATTTCAAGTAAAAACAGGTCTCAGGTGATATTGCCAAAGGGAAGAGAATTAACATCCTCTATTCCAGAAAGTACAATTCATTTTTATACCAACAAGCGGAAGAAAAAGTGCTAATGATTGAAACCATTTACTGAGAGATTGGTAAGATATTTCCATTTAGAGCTAGTGACATAAAAGCAAAGGGTGTGCAATACTCCTGGATACAAGACTAAAGATGCCTGAGACCTGAGGAAGATTCAACAATCTGTATGCTACCAAAGAAATGAGTTTAACATTCTATGCCTCATTTCACAACCAAACAAGCCAGAAGGAATGTACTTTCTGGTAATTTCAATGACCAATCAGTTTTTAATACAAAGTTGTATAAAGGAAAAAAATTATCCATTTTCTCCCAAAAGCAAAGTTAATACTAAAGAAAATTAGGGGAACAGAAAATCACAATAAAGAAATTTCTAACCATTCTTAGGATTTAAAAAAAGACAATCTTTATAGCCAAACTGGAATAATTTCCCTCACTACAGTTATTTTTCCCACTTGCCTGTAAGAGAAGAAACCATGTCTTTCTTATTGTGTTGTTGCATTGCTTAGCACAATGCCTTTTACACAGTGAGTGTGCAGTTCTGAATCAACAGATCAACTCTAGTTATGGCCTAAACTGTATTTACTTCATTGTACAATGAATGCGTGAAAAATGTTTGAGGTTTAACATTTTAACACAAGTGAGAAGATAGAAATCGATGGACAATAAAATACTTTGGTGCTATGGAACTGGCAGCCTATATTGTTGTTGTTGTTGTTAGGGGCTGCTGAGTCAGTATCCGACTCATAGCGACTCATAGTACAACAGGGGAAACACTATTATCAGTGCTTCTCTGCTGTTCATAGGGTTTTCAATGGCAGATTGATTTTTGGGAGGGGGTTGCCAGGTCCTCCTCCCAAACCTACCGCTTCTGGTCTTCCCAGGCGGTCTCCCATCCAGGTACTAACCAGGCCTGACCCTGCTTAGCTTCTGAGATCTGACAGGATCGGATGCCACAGGGCTACAGCTGCAGGTAGCAGCCTATATAGGTCAATAAAATAAGATACCTCAAATAAATACCTACTATAGAAAAGGAAACAGCAATACATGATAAGTGTGTGTGTGTCACAAATAAAAGATAAAAACCTAGCAGTGTTAGGATTGTACATAGCTGATTCCTCAAAATGAAATAAGAAACTCCATATTCTTAATCCATACTACACAAGAAGAAATGAGGGAAAAATGAATATTTGTGAGAAGACTTGTATAACTGAAGTAAGAATACTAAAGAAAATCTGGATATCTCTGACAATACCTATGAAAATAAGTAATACTTATTTTACACTGATACAACACTTCTGCAAAGATATCACAAGCAAAGAAAACAACAGATCACTATCCTTCATAAACATAGATATAAAATTCATCAACAAGTTTTTAGAAAGTTGAATCTATCAAATTCACCATCCCCTAATGTTGATTATCTCAGGAAGGCAAGCTTGGTTTAACACTTGAAAATCAATTGAATTCCCCAGGTCAATAGAATAAAGAAGAAAATCATATGATCCTTTCAGTAAATAGAGAAAATAAAAACTTGATTGAATTTAGCATTAATAGATGATAAAATAGAAATCAGCCATCTAAGAATTTAAAAAGACTTCCTTATCTTTCTTGATTATCAGCATCTATTACAAAAAAAACAAAACCCACAGCTAAAATCATATTTAACAATGAAATAAAGAATATTTCCCCTTGAAACTAAAAATTCATCTCTCATTTCTCCTATACATCATTTAAAATATGGTAAAAGATTCATATAAACCCTTCACCAAAAGGATTATGTGATGGCAAATAAGCATGTGAAAAGATGATTAATATCAGTCATTAGGACAGTGCAAATGAAATTCACAAGGAAATGCTACCACACATTTACTAAAATGGTTAAAGTAAAAAGTAAAAAGTAAAAAAAGATCTGGCAACCCACTTCCAAAAATCAATCCACCATTGAAAACCCTGTGAAGAGCAGAGAAGCACTGACAATAGTGTTTCTCCTGTTGTACACAGGGTCGCTATGAGTTGGACACCAACCCGACAGCACCCGACAACTACAACAACAAAAAGTAAAACTAATAATATTAAGTCCTGGGGAGAGGCAGAGCAACTGGAACTTGCACATATTGCTAAACTGCAGCTACTTTCAAAAATAGTTTGGTTCCTTCTTATAAAATTAAAACTACAATTACCATAAAACTTACCACTTGGTATTTAAATAAGAGGAAAAGCAGGTATGCATCTATTCAAAAATAAAACTGGGGAACATTTATAGTGACTTTACTTCATCACCCTAAACTAAAATCACTCCATATGCTCATCATCTTATGATAGACAAATGACTATGATATATGCACTAAGTGGAATATTGCTAACCAAATAAAAGGACCCTTCCACAACATATACCACCTTGAATGGTTCTCACATATACTAAATAAGAGAATTCAGACTCAAAGACTACATATTAAATGATTCTATAGATACACTAATCCAGGAAAACTAAATTCATAGGAGAGGGAAATGGATCTGGGGCAGAGGAGAGGTGGAAGAGATTGATTCTAAAGAAGAAACACCAGAATTGATGGAAATGACCTTGTTATTAAGCATTGTGGTGGGCACAGAACTATATGTACAGCATTTGTCAGAACTCAAAGAACGATATGGCCCCACAAAGTGAATTATTCTAGATGAAAATTGTGCTTCATATCTACTGTTGCCTAACAAATTTTCCTAAAATTTATTGGTTGTGACAGCAAACATTTATTAGCTCATGATATCTGTGGGTATGAAATCCAGGCTCAGTTTGGCTGGGTGGCTCTGGTTCAGTGTCTCTCAGAAGCTTTAGTAAATTGTGGCCTGGAATGAAAGCCATTCCATGGTTCAGTGGGGAAGTATCCACTTCCAAACTCCTCAACAGGCTGACGGAAAAATAAACCCACCAGTGTTGCCCAGGGGCTCTCTCAGTGCCTTGCCAGGTGAGTATCTCCTTAAGATCTTGTTTTTGATAGGTGCCATTGAGTCAGGTCCAACTCAAAACAATACTATGAACAATAGAAAGAAACAATCCCTGGCACTGTGCCATGCCTGGCACTATTGTCAGTGCTTTTCTATTATGCTATTCATAGGGTTTTCCATGGCTGATTGTTTTGGGATTGTTTCAGAAGTGTGCTACCAGGTACTTCTCCTATTTTTGCAATGCTAAAGATCAAACCCAGGTCCTCAGAGAGTGCAGAGCATCACTCTACCAAGCTAAATGCCAGCCCTCCCCTTAGGATACCTCCAAGCATGGGCTAGCCTAAGTGAAGGAGTGTGTGTGTGTGTGTGTGTGTGTGTGTGTGTGTGTGTGTGTGTGTGTCCAAGAGAGGGGTGGGGGAAGAGAGAGAGAGATAGAAAGATAGAGAGAGACAGAGACAGAGACAGGCAGACAGACTGATGGAAAGGGAGGGTGTAGTACAAGACAGAAGCTACAGATGATTTTTGTTTTTTGTTTTTAAACCAACCTTGTAAGTGAAAGGATACAGTCCTGGTGCACACCTTGCTTGACTTTAAGCCAGATAGTGTTTCCTTGTTCTGTTCAAACCACTGCTTGCTAGTCCATGTACCGTTGTCTCATGAGTATAATTAAGTGCTCTGGTATTCCCATTCTTCACAACATTATCCATAATTTGTTGTTATCCACACAGTCAAATGCCTTTGCACAGTCAATAAAACATAGACATCTTTCTGGTATTCTCTGTTTGTGGCTAGTATCCATCTGACATCAGCAATGATGTCATTGATTCCAGTCCCTCTTCTAAATCCAGTTTGGTTTTGGGCAGTTCCCTGTAACTCTATTGCTGTAGTCATTTTTGAATGATCTTTAGCAAAATTTTACTTGCATAAGATATTAATGATACAGTTCAATAATTTTTGCTTTTGGGTAGGTCCTCTTTCTTGGGAATAAGCACAAATATGGATTTCTTCCAGAAAGTAGGCCAGTTAGCTATTCTCCAAATCTCTTGGTATAAACAAGTGAGCACCTCCAGTGCTGTATGTTCAAACATATCAATTGATATTTCATCAATTCATGAAGGATTGTGTTTTGTCAATTCCTTCAAGGCAGTTTCCAATTCTTCCTTCAGTACCATTGGTTATTTATTTATTTATTTATTTATTTATTTATTTATTTATTTTTGCAGTACTGGGGGTTGATCCCAGGGCCTCACACTTATGTGCCTTGCAAGTGCTGGACCACTGAGCTGCACACCCAGTCTATATTTTTCTTTTTTGATTTTTTGAGTCAGGGTCTCACTAAATTATGCAGACTACCTCTGGTCTCAAAATTGTGATCCTCCTGCCCCTGCCTCCCCAGCAGCTGGGATTACAGGCCTGCACCACTGTGCCTGGTTAATATCATTGGTTCTTAATCATATGCAATCTCTTGAAATGTTTAGTCCTCTAGCACTTATTTTTTTATATAATAATTCTGTATATTCTGTCCATCTTCTTTTGATGTTTCCTGCATGGTTCAATATTTTTCCCTGTAGAATGTTTCACTATTACCACTCAAGACTTGAACTCTTCAATTCTTTGAGCTTAAAAAAACAGAACATGTAGTTACCTTTTGGTTTTGTATCCTAGTCTGTTTGCACATGTCATTACAATATTTGATTTTGTCTTTTTGAACTGTCCTTTGAAATCTTCTGTTTAGTCCTTTAACTTTGTCATGTCTTCCTATTACTTTAGCTGCTCAAAGTTCAAGGGCAAGTTTCAGAGTGTCTCTGACATGTAATTTAGTCTTTCTTTTCTGTCTTTTTAATAAACTTTTGCTTTCCTTACGCATGGTGTCTTTGATGTCATATCACAACTCATCTAGTGTTCAATCATTAGTGCCTAACACACCTAACCTGTTCTTGAGGTGGTCTCTGAACTCAGATGGAATATACTCAAGGTAATACTTTGGCCTTCACACATTTGTTCTAAGTTTCTTCCATTTCAATTTGAACCTATATATGAGCAGTTGATGGTCTGATCCACAATCCACACCTGGTCTTGTTCTGCTTTTGACTTGAGGTTGTCTCTGAACTCTGCTGGGATATATTCAAGGTCATACTTTGGCTCTCATACTTTATTCTAATTTTCTTCAGTTTCAGTTTGAATCTCCACTTGAGCAGTTGATAGTCTAATTTGCAATCAGAACCTGGTCTTGTTCTGACTTTTGATATTGAGATTTGCCATCATCTCTTTCCACAAATGTATTCATTTTGGCTCCTGTATGTTCCATCTGGTGAATTCCATGTATATAGTCACTGTTTATGTTGGTGAAAAAAATGTATTTGCAATGAAAAGGTCCTTGGTCTGACAAAATTCAATCATGCAATCTCTAGCATCATTTCTGTCACAAAGGCCTTATTTTCCAACTATTGAGCCCTCTTTCCTGTTTCCAAGCCTTACACCCCAGTCACCAGTAATTATCAGTGCATCGTGACTTTATATTCACTTAATTTCAGATGACAGAAGTTTTTAAAATTCCTCCTTTTCTTCATTTGTGGCCTTAATGGTGGGTGCGCACATTTGAGTATTAGTCATATTAACTAACATTCCTTGTAAGCATATGGATACTATTCTATCATGGACAACATTATACTTCTGGAAAGATCTTGAGATTTCTTTTGTGATTATGAATGTAACCCCATTTCTCTTTAAGTTGTCATTCCCAGCACAGTAGACCACAAGATTATCTGATTCAAAATTTCCCATAACAATCCATTTTAACTCACCCTTGCCTAGAATGTTGATGTTTATGTACTCGATTTCACTTTTGATGATTTCTAATTTTCTACATTCATACTATGAACATTCCACATTCCAGTTATTAATGGATGTTTATATTTGTTTCTTCTTATTTTGAGTCAGGCCACACCAGTAAATGGAAGTCCTTGGAGCTTTACTCCATTCCTGTCATTAAGGTCAATTCTATTTTGAGGAGGCAATTCTTCCCCAGTCATCTTTTGAATGCCTTCAAACATAGAGGGAGCTCATTTTCTGGCACTATATCTGACATCTGACAGTATTTCTCTGCTATTACTAAGGTTTTCAATGGCTAGTTTTTTCAGGAATGGGTTAGCTGTGTCATTCTCCCTAGTGTGTGTTATTCTGGAAGCTCAGCTGAAACCTGTCTACCAAAGGTGACCTTGATGTTATGTGTAATACTGGTGGCATAGCTTTCAGTATCACAGAAACACATAAGCCCACGCAATATGACAAACTGGCAGATGTGGAAGAAAAGAAAAAACACCCCAACACTGTGCCATGTCTAGTATTCTGTCAGTACTTCTGTGTTTTTCATAGGGTTTCAATAGCCAGTTGTTTCAGAATTGGGCTGCTTCATCCTTCTTCCAATTTTGTGGTATCAAGGATAGAACCCAGGGCCTCAGAGAGTAGAGTGTAGCACTCTACCAATTAAGCTAAACCCCAGCCCCTCTTCAATCTCATTTCTGAGCAAATAATCCAGGAAGCTGGACTTTATGAAGAATGTGGCATCGGGATTAGAAGATTCATTAACAATCTGTACTATGCAGATGTCACAACTTTGCTTTCTGAAACTTAGGAGCATTTGAAACATATACTGATGAAGATCAAAGAACACATCCTTCTGTATAGATTGCACCTCAACACCAAGAAAAAATCCTTACAACTTTGTCAGTTTGCAACTTCATGAGAAATGAGGTAAGGGCTGAGGTTTCCAAGACTTTGTTTTACTTGTTTCTATAATCAACACTCCTGGAAGCAGCAATAAAGAAATCAAAAGATACAATGCACTAGGAAAAACTATTGCAAAAGATTTCTTTAATGTCGCAAAATGTAAAGATGTCACATTGAAGATGAAAGTGTGCCTGACTCATGGCATGGTATTTTTAGTCCCATCATATGCTTACAAAAGCTGGATGTTGAATAAGGGAGTCAATTACAGAATTGATGCTTTCAAATTATGGTGCTGCAGATAAATATTGAATATACCAGGGACTGCCAAAAGGACCAACAGATCCATCCTAGAAGAAGTGCAACCATAGTACTCCTTGGAAGCAAGCTAGATGGCTAGACAGTTCTTACGTATTTTGGACATGCTGTCACAAGGAACCAATCCCTAGAGAAAGACATCATGTTAGGGAGGGTGGCAGGTCAAGTTAAAAAAAAGGAAGACCCTCAACTGGATTGATCAACACAGTGCCTGAAACAATGGGCTTAAACATCTAAAAGATCATGTGCCTGGCCCAGAATCAGGGAGTGTTTTGTTCTGTGGTCCATTGGGTTGCTAAGAGTTAGACCCTACTCAATGCCAACTAACAACAATGATAACAACCTCGTAAGTGATATCCTACCAATTTTATCCTGCTCTCTTCATTATAAGTGAGTCATCATGTCCAACTACATAAGAAACAAGGAAATTGCACATAGCTAAACACTAAGTTGCAGATCTCTGGAAGTGGTCTTACAATTGCCCATTGCATAAATGTTATGTCCCTGTTAGCCTGACTTTAAGAAAAGGAGGAGAAAATATAGAAACTAAACAACAACAACAAAAATAAAAACACTTCAACACAGCTGAAGATAAGGGATTAAATGAAACAAGAATACATTGACAATGTAAGCCTAAGAGTTACACCAAAATGCAAGACAGATTCTGTGTTGGGAGCTTCAGATAGTTGAGGGTACCAAGGAGAAGATGAGATAAGACAGGACATTGTTGATCAGACACTAATTGAGATTTAATAGAAAGACTTATAGCAAGGAATAAAGACAACAGTCTCAGGGATTGGAAATACCAGATATGATATCCATTGCTAACACTGAGTTCTCTGAGACTTTTAAAGAGGAAACCAATGAACTCTCATAAAATGAAGTGATGAAGTTTTGGGTTAATAAATGCTAAATCACCAAGCCCTGTGTGCTGTATTTTTAAACTTTACCATGGGGTCTCAATTCCCTAGGAATTGCCATGTAATTGGGACAGGAGTCTGGTAGATCATCACAGAGATCTTACTTGATACCAATTCACGTGAAGAATCCCTTAAAGGGTTTAGCTGACCACAAGTCCAATATGTGTTAACAATTAAATTAATTTGCTTCAAAGTTCAATATTATCATATGTTCAAAGATTACCATGGTCTGTCAAGGGATATTCCTATGTAACTTTATGGCTTTGACTATACCAGAATTAAACAATGCAGTGTACATTTGCTATGTCAGTGAGATTGATCTTTAATATTTAAGTGATACAAGAAAAAATTTAATAGGTGATTGAAATCTAAAATGGAAGACAGCTGAGTAGATTTTTAAGGGATGTATATCATGCATATTGTACATCATAAAAACAAACTTATTGTATATATCATTATAAGATATTTGTAACATCTAAACTAACACCAAAACCTGGTGTAATAATATAAGTTGAATTTTTATATATGTAGAAATCATTTTAAATATTTGGTCTGCTTGCCAAACAAACCAGAGAGTCTTCCATGAGGTAGTGGAAAATCTTCAGAAAGAAGTAAAAACTCCAGCTCATTTTACAAACTGGAAAAGGGCAAAGACATGAATGTAAAGCAATGACACTGGCAGTGCTATTCTGCCAAGACTACTCTCTTCAAAGCAAGTTGGGAAGAAACCTCATGATTTGTTTCTCCCATGTGGGTTGATAATGGGTGAACACTGATTCCTATTTACTGTCAAATTTCCTTCTGCATGAATCTGTTTAAATTTCCCATTAATTTAAATGGCTCCTAGTTGATTATTCCTTTGAGAAGAACTTAAATTGCATGCATAGCATTAATGAGTAAGGCAGCCATTTGGCTCTGGGAAGTTTTTTAGTCATTCTTTTATGCCTGTTTAAGAATATGAGGTCCAGATTAAGTATCATATGTGCCTTATTTACCAGTCCCTGGAAGAAAGTCTGCTTCATGGTGGTTGTAGTTGTTAGGTGCTGTCAAGTTGTGCCCAACTCATAGTGACCCTCATAGGGTTTTCAATGGCTGATTGTTTTCGGGATTGCCTTGGGAGTGGATCACAACATCCTTCTCCCATTGCTTCATGGTAGGCATTAATATTTATTCTCTAACTCTACCAGTATGAACTGTCATTAGTATATGTGGATTTTTGTTCAGTTGGCTGATTGGGTTGGTTTGATAAGGTTTTTTTGAGTCAGGATCTCCCTACATAGCCCATCCTGGACTTGAACTTTTGGTCTTTCTGCCTCTGCATTCCAAGTGCTGGGATTACAGGAGTAATCACCATATGTGGCGAGTTTATGTGTGTTTGTCTCAAGTGTTATCAGATTAGAGTTTTTAAAAAATCCAAGTTAGCAAGCCAAATATAGTCTGAAAGATCAAAATGTGTAATGATTCACCATAGTTAACCCCATTTTCTAAAAAAAATCTGGAAAAAACCTGAAGGGATGAAGAAAACAGTCAAAATGATTTTTTTCCAAAGAAAATGATGTTTCACAATGACTGAGCAATTACCTGTGAAGCCTGTTACTCGATAACATAGGATATGCTTAGAAAAGTTAAAGATGGAATTTAATCAAACACTTTGCTAACATGATTTCTCATCAAATAGAACTTTATGAAAACAGTTTTCTTCCTTCTTTTCTTTTCTTTTTTCTTTTCTTTCTTTTCTTTCTTTTCTTTTTTCTTTCTTTTTTCTTTTTTTTTTTTCGAGTTTTGGCTGTTAGAACCCAGGGCCTCACTCATATTTTTGAAAGCACAGTACCACTGAACCTTACCCTCAGTGCTGCTGCTGCTGCTGCTGCTGCTGCTTATTATTATTTTTCTTCTTCTTCTTCTTCTTCTTCTTCTTCTTCTTCTTCTTCTTCTTCTTCTTCTTCTTCCTCTTCTTCGAGTGTTTCTAAGTTACATAGGCTGCCTCTGGTCTCAAACATGCAAAGCTTCTGCCTTAGCCTCCTGGGATTATAGATGTGTACCACTGTTGCCCACTAAAAACATAATTTTCAATAAAATTTCAGAAATTAAGCATAAGAAACTACAGTTTGAAAAAAACTGACATAGTTGACTAGATGTTTTTGTTCAGAAGACTAATGGAAAAGATTGCTTAAAATACCTGTAATATCTATAAGAATAAGCTACTCACAAAAGAACAACAATTTTGACCAGGGTTTATGAATATAAGCACAGTGGAGTGCACTGTACAATTCCAGTGCACAACCTGTACAACTGAATATAATTGCTAAATCATTATTAGCACAGTGATTTGCATATAGCATCTCATTTAATCTTCAAATGACTCTCATAAACAAAATGTTTCAATCTCCATGTTACATATAAGGATATTGAGGCATATAGTCTCTAGATAATATCCTCAAGATAACAAAGCTGGTAAAACAGAAGAGATGAAGTAAAAGCATTTGTTTAAATACTAAACCAAATTCCCTTTACATTTAACATCTTTACTTGAAACAATACTATGACATTGATTACTTTTTATATCAATATTTATTTGACAAATAGAAATTCTTAGTCTGATTTCATGTCCATAAAATTGTACTAACATTATAGATATAAATGTAAGTATAGGCAGGTGAAATGATGTTTATTATGACATCACTTATAAAACTAGAACACCAGTAGCTACTAAAGAAATAAGCAGCCTGAAATTCTAAGGTAATTAAAAATATTCTGAAATACATAGATATTCTCAAATATCAGTAACGTGGATCTTCACTAAGTACACAGTCTTAAGTATTTATAAATACTGAGAAATTTATAAAATAGTACCACAGTAAATTTACAACTTTAATGTTTTTTCCTTTAACTTTAATGTGCTACAGTTCATGAAATTCCAATCAGTGTCTGAGTTTTGCAAATATCATTGTCTGATTCTGAAGTTCAGTGCAGTAAAATATGTTCCTCTTCTCTACCAAAAGATGATTGTCATAACTAAAGAAAATTAACCTAAAAACTATCTCAAGAAGGAGTCATTCACTGAGCATTACTGAAGAATATGAAAGTAAAAGATTGCATTGGGTTAATTATGGAATCTTAGACTGTCAAAGAACATGTAATCTTATCAGGCAAATGGTATAACTTCTTACACCTGAGTAAAATAAGATTGCCCTAGGGACCCATGATATAGATTGATTATCACAGGATGGAGCAACAGTAAGCTAAGAAGTAGTCCTTAAGGCCATTCACTCAAGAAAAGTCCAGTATTGCCTTACTATGTTTGTCCCCAATGAACATAACTCTTGAAATAATGTAGAGTGTTTTCTTTTGTAGGGTTCAGGAGTGGTCTTTGCAGCCAGAGAGAAGGGAGATCTTAGGTAACTTCCACTTTCATAACAAACCAGGAGCCCCGTCTCCCCATGCTCCTGTTCTCATAGTCCCTAAAAGGAATAACACACAGGATTATAACTTTCTACCCAAATTCTTTTTTATAATCAAAGTCATCACACTTAGTAGTTAGGTTAGCTTTTCATCACTGTGGCAAAACACTTGACATTAACAATTTAAAAGGCAGAAAGATTTATTTTGGCTCAGGGTTTCAGAGGTTTCAATCCAGTTGTCTGGCTCCAATTTTCAGGGCCTCTGGTGACACAGGATACGTATCACTGAGGCAGGAGCTCATGGTGAAGAAGGCTGCTCATTTCAAGGTGGCCCAAAAGCAGAGTTAGAAAGAAAGAAGAGACCAGAGACCAGGGACAAGATATGTACTTCAAAGGCACACTCTAAGTTGGCATGGTGGTGCACATCTGTAATCCCAGCTGCTCTGGAGATGGAGGCAGGAGGATCGCAAATTCCAGACCAGAAGAAGTTTGCTTAACTTAGCAAGACCCTGTCTCAAAAAGTAGAAAAAAAAAAGCTGGGGGTGCAGGTCAGTGGCCTGGCACTTGTAAAACATGCAAGCGTGAGGCCCTGGGTTCAACCCCAAGTACTGCAAAAAAAAAAAAAAAAAAAAAAAAAAAAAAAAAAAAAAAAAAAGCACACTCTAGGGACCTTAGGGACTTGTTTCCTCCAATCAGACCCCACCTTCCACAGTTTCCACCACCTCCCAATGTTCCATTCAAGTATGACTCCATCAGTGGATGAATCCACTAATGAGATCACAGCCCTCATGGTCCCATCACTTTCCAAAAGTGCCACAGCTCAGAACAAACCTTCAACACATGAGCCTATATTGGAGGAGATTTCATATGCAAATTACAACAGGAAGAGAATGATGATTATGATCAGGAAGAAGAATCATACAAGTTATCAACCAGCTAAATTTACACTTGAATTTATAAATAGCAATAGAAGACCAGGTTGATTTATATAAGTAAGGAAGTATTTGTGATGGGTAAGATGATGTTACACCAAATGAATTTTTGGAAATATTTTCAGAAATATTTCAGAACGTTAAAAGAGCAAATAATATAATACTGTAAATTTATCCAAATTTAAAAAGGAGTATAACATTCTAAAAGGTACATGAAAAAGTGCCCAGTATCAGTAATCATCAGGGAAATGCACATAAAAAACACAATGACATACTACTTCATGCCCATTAGAATGGCTACCATCAAGAAGACAATAGAAGCTGGGTTCTATGGTGCACACTTGTAAATCCAAGTAACTCAAGATGTTTAGACAGGTGGATATCAGGTCCAAGGCCAGAAACAACCTGCACAACTTAGTGAAACTCTGCCTAAAAATAAAAAAATGAAAAAGAGGATGGGGATAAAGCTCATTGGTAGAACCCTTACCTAGCATGTATGAGGCCTTGGGCTCAAACCTCAGCACTGCCAAACAAAAATGAAAACAAACAAACAAACAAAAAAGACAAGAGATAACAAGTGTTGGTGAAGATGTGGGAAAAGTAGAATATTTTTATAGTTATCGAGTATGTAAATAAGTACAACCATTATAGAAAACAGTTCTAGAGATTCTTCAAATACTGAACATTGAACTATCATATGATAGAAAATTTTTACTATTGGATATATATCCAAGGAAATGAAATCAATATGGTAAAGAGATGTCTTCAATTCTGTGTTCATTGCAGCATTTTATACAATTATCAATAAATTGAATCAACTCAAATGTCCATCAATGGGTGAATGAAGAAAATATGTATCTGTAATAAATTTGCTTTGTATAAATTGTTGGCTATGACTGTGTTGACTCTCCAGGATGAGAGACTCTGGTTCAGAATAAACCAGTTTCACACGTTGAACAATTAAACCTTTGTCCATTGAGCATTAAGGTCATATTAAATGGTCTCTTCCTAAAAGGTTATATTTATGGTTCCACTACAGAGCAAATTGAGAACCACTTGGGTTTTTGAGACTCATTTTGGCTATTTGTAAAAGAAACTTGCATAACAAGAAGTTCAGAGGTAATCATTACAGCATTCTACAATATTTTTAATGTTTGAAGTTTCTATTATCCTTCTGGATCACACTTTTCAGAAACAGATAATTTCATTATCACAGGATTGCTCCCATCTCAGACTCATATTCTAAACAAGAAAAAGAAAGAGAAAGATATAAAGAAGAGAAATTCCTTCCAACTTGCGGAACTTATACTTACACACTTTTAGTTAGAAATACTTGTGACAACTGATGCTAGCGCACTGAAGCCAATTCCTATCAGTGAGCAAAAGATTGCTAGTTTTTCTTCCTAACTTTACACTCAATAGCATCATATTGGTAGATTTAAATCAGCAATCACAGGAGTATTTATGTCATAGAATCATCAAAAACTTCAAAGCAAACTCTTTTTACTTGCAAAGAGCCAACTGCTAAACATTTAGGAGAATACAACTGATCATAGCTGTAAAGAAGGCTCAAAAAGATTAAGAACATTAACATCCAACATTCTGTTGGCAAAGAGAAGGATGAAGTGGTACAAAATGAGCAACAGTTAACACAAAGGATTTAATTTTCATTTGCAGAAATTAACATGATTGTTAAAATAATTTTACATCTCTACAGAAAAATGAGTATAAGAACAAATATTATCTAACATGGAATTAATCTCAAAATGTAGGACAAAACTTAAAATTATAAAGAAATCTTAAGACATGAAGATGGAACTAAAAGACACAATTTCTGTCTAATATAAATTTCACCAGCAGTGTAAGTATTCCATAAAGAAGAGTAGAAATAATGAAAGAGGAGAAAAGGTCAAATACTTAATATAGAAAATTTTCCCCTAGAGACTAACAGCTAGGATGGATCTTCATGGAATCTGGGACATCAAGGAATAAAGAGAAATTCTTATCAATTTTAGGATAAAAAAGTACATTAAATTGAAAACTAGATTGATTTGTTAAAGAGTGGGAAATGAACATGCTTATTTTACATGGATGAAAGTATAAGTGGGGGGGCAATTTGACAATTTCTGCAAAAATTTTAAATGCTCCATATCCTTTGAGAGTTCAGTTGATTACCCAGGTGTTTGTCTTATATGAAGACTGGCATAAATATGAAAAGCCTTAGAAAAAACAATGTATGATGCACAACAGCAAACTAGAGTCAGTCTAAAAATTTATCACTTTAGAGTATTTAAATAAATTTACATACTTCCATTTTATAGGAATCTATGTAGGCACTTGAAAGAATACGTTACATCCAAATGTACTGATTTGGAAAGATTTCACCATATATTGTTAAATGAGAAGCAAGGATAGAGATAATATGTGATAAGAAGTACTGAAAATTCACAACAAAGTATTAATAGCAATTAATCTTAGAAAACATGAAGGGAAGGAGAAAATATGAAGAAGAAAATTTCCACTCTTTATAACTTTGTTTAAAATGTGATTTTCTCATAAGAAATTAGACTTATTTTTTTTAATTGTATTAAAATGTAACTATTAATAAAGATTATATTCCTAAGGGTAAGACTAAATGAAATACTGAGAGAAGAGTGTAACAATAAAGAGGTTTTTCCATTCTGAGATAGGTTACAGAGACCCACTCTTTCCCAAAGGTATTTTGCAGGGAGTTAAATGCAGATAAGCATTGTAAGAATAAAAGTCTATTAATCACTGTTAAGAATGTTAATTTCATGTGAAGTCATTTATGAATATACTCTTGATTTTTTTTCCTTTGAATAACTTAAGTTGTTGGGAAGAAGCCGTTCAACCACTGCAATGGTATTGTCAGATCTCTTCCCATGCCTGACTGCCTCAAGCAGAGAACTGCCAGCCAAGCAATCTCTTGGCAAACAACTTGACTGCATCTAAGTCAGCCTGGTTATTTTAAATCCTCCACAGCTCCTCTGAAAAACACTTTATTCCAGCCACAAAGACCACTACACCTGCAGCCATGACTTCTACTCAAGAAGATGTTGCCCCAGTTAGGACTGTTCCAGTCAACCCGCACCAGCCTTAGAAGACATTATTCCAGTACAAGTCTCAATGAACTCTGGATGACCCTGCTCACTCTCCATCTAGTCTCACACAGACCAATAGGAGGAGAACTTCCCGCAGTAGTTCAGCGGAAATCTTGCGACTGATGCAATGAGAAGTTTATAATTGGCCCTTATGTAAATCCTGTGATTGGTCCCTGTATGGGGCCTGTGACTTTCAAAACTAGAAGTTGTGCTGTAGTTGGCATTTATGTGCTACATCCATGCCATAAACCCCTTCTAAGATACATATCCAGGCTGTTTGGTTCACTTTTTGACTCAGTAGGAAGACACCCTCCTGTGCTACTCTCTGGCCTGGGCCCCACTATGGGTGGAATGATCTGGTGGCATACAGAGAAGTGGTGGTAGAGCAATAATAGAGGCAGTAACAATGGAGCAGCAGCTCACTGGCAGCAGAAGCAGTAACAGTAACAGCAGAAGAGGTGGCAGCCACCACTGTGGTAGTGAAAGAGGGCAGCTGAACAGTTCTAGAGAGAACCAAGTGCTGGAGCAATGGGGAGGAAAGATAACAGAGATTAACAACAACAACAACAAAAAGGACAATGGAAGTATAAAGAAGGCAAAAGAAGGCAAAGAGGCAAGAGTACAGACTACAGAAGGTGGGAGAAGGAAGATGAGAGACTGTAGGTCCTAGTTGCTAGAAGAATTCCTGGGATTTTCCAAAACTTGAAAACCAGTGGTTTTCATACTTAAAGCTTGAGAGCTACAATATTAGCCACTGAAAAGGCTGACACTCAAGGCTTAGGAGCTGTAAAACTAGCTGGTCCTGCCTACTGCTAACTACCACTATTGCTAGATGCTGCTTAGAGCCGAGGATTTCATTAACTCCTGAGTGCTAGGGTACTGGCATTTGGAACCCAGAGCAGTAAATCTCTAACCAGAAGACCCAGAGCTATTAGTCTCTGGTTTCTAATGCTTGGACCCACAAGATTCCAGTTCTCAGGGCTTGTAGCTCTACACCTCTGAGTCACTCAATCCATAAGTCTTCAACCCTCAAGGGTCCAGGACTTCCAACACTAGAAATATTTCTCAACTAATCATGATTTTCATCCAAACAGAGAAAAAAGATGCTAGGCAGCTCATTGGCACCATCATACTGGTGACTCCAGTGAGACATCTCTTTGAGGGCCCAAAGAAAAAGATAGGGGACAGCAATGATGATCAGCACAGACCTGCCTTGTGGGTGACAAGCAGCCACCTGAACATTTGTTTCAGTATCAGACACAATTGGTAAGATTTTGATTTAGCTGCCCTCTGCTGGGTCCACAGAAATACCACCCTGGTGTCGCAACCCAACTGATCTCAGAAGCTAAGCAGGGTTGGGTCTGGTTAGTCATTGGATAAGAGACCATCTTGGAATACCAGGTGCTGTAGTTTTGGGTTAAAGACCCAATAGCCCACTCCCAAAACAATTAGCTATCAAAAACGCTATGAATAGCACAGAAGCACTCACAATAGTGTCGGGTGTGGCACAGTGTCCGGTAGTGTTTCATTCTGTTGTAAATAGGGTCACTATGAGTCAGACCTGACTCAATGGCACCTACCACCACCACCACCACCCCAGTTGTATGGTCTTCTGTATTCAGGAGATGTTAAAAATCTCCTCTCTCTCTCTCTCTCTCTCTCTCTCTCTCTCTCTCTCTCTCTCTCTCCTGTCATCTGTTTTAAAATAATGCTCACTATTTGTAAAGTAATAATCTGGTAATCTGTAATAATCTTGCTTCGGTTATCCTTGGTAGACCACGGGCTGGTTGTACCTGTCCAGGATTCTCAGGAAACTCCATCCAGAAACACTGGTGTGGCATGCAGACCAGTTCTGGCCTCAGAAACTCTGGTTTTGACTGTTGACTACACCTACTATAGTGGCCCTGTCCTCTGTCCTGACTTTTGAGGTCTTGTGTAACTTCACAGTCCTTGTGGTCTTCAAATTTGTTTCATCATTTGGCCAAGTCCCTGAAACACTGCTCTGGTTTCAGATACTTCATTCTGGGTTGTTAGTAACACACTGCATTGGTCTGTTTCTGTGTCAGTTTTTGGAATTCAGGGGGCTCTGTTTCTGGAATGGCTCCAGAACCTGCATCTTGGGCTATGGAGTAGTTTCAAGGTCCCAAGCAGCACCATATCAGTTGTATCATTTCCGTTAGGCTCTTGAGACTTTATTCTAGTTTTAGGAGCTTTTATTTTCTATGGTTTCTATGATCATTTCTGAAAAATTGGCAAGCCTTTTTTTCTGGACCTGGTACACATGCATCTGTATTTGGTATCTATATCTGAGGTGAGCACATATAGCTGCAAGGATAAAACACTTGTTCCGTAAAAAAAATAGAAAAGAAAAACAGTTCTTTGAGGACTCAAAATTGCTATCCCTACTTCTTTTGCTCTCAAGAGATATCTTCTCTTTCTTCGTTTATTACATAGAAGGGGTGAACATGAGAAAGTCGCCTAACATTCCAAAAGATTCACCATGTTGGGTATCTAATGGCTAACTGGAGTCATTTTAAGTCCAAGGGGCTCAAGAGAAAGATAGCAGTTATCTTTTCTAACAGTGCCTTGCTTCATTCGCAACTAAGAGACCAAGTACTTTGACCAGAAACTGGGCCTTCAAATTATACACAAGGACCTTGTGCCAGGAGATCCCTATTGGGTTTGTGTAACCACAGTATCTAAATCTCCTGCACCTATTGACTCAGACACAAACACAAAAATGGAAGCTAGAGGAGATCAAAACAATACTCCAAATCACGCTACTCCTTTGTACTGAGGAGCCTCAAGGAGGCATCAACATCACCAGAGATTTGGGTAGTTGATAGTATGGCAGATTATTGTGATTTCTCAGTCTCATGGGTAATCTTTGTCTTCTGATTTTTTTATGTCTGTATATTTTATAGCTATATTTGCATGCTTATGTATTGTTTACACAACACCAAATTGACTTAAAGAAAAAGTGATCATTTATCAAAAAAACTTAAAAACATAGATGATAAAGGCCGGTTTAATATTGGCAGATATATATACAGCCCTGGCTTACTTAGATGGGTCCTTGGTCCCTGGGACTGCCAGACAAATCTCCCATCATTGCTGAAAAAGCAATAACATCAACCATTTTTGTTTAATTTTCTTCACCACTGGTAAATCCTCTGGCTTTCCAGGCATCCTATTATTGTTACCCCTACTCCAGATAATGGTATAGAGTATGTATATATAATAAAATCCCCATGGGTTTTCTATTCAAACGACTATAAAAAGGCAAGTACTCAGATAGAATTAAGAGTGTTAAATTAACCCAGATATGTTATGGTTCATTTGATTTAGGTAAATATTTGGCAGATGAACTAACTTAAACCTGGTGGTAAATTAAATGTAGAAAGACCATCAAAGAGGTTAGTATATAGTTTTGCCTACATTGCTGGTCAATCAGTATCATGTCTGTTTCTGGTAGAGGTTTAAGCCAAGTGTAAATACTTTGGACTTCCCAGAATACAATGTATTTTGGTATGTCAAATGAGTCAAAACTCTAATTGGTGTGTGTAATCATAAATGAAAAATTATAAAAAGAAAACAAACAGGTGCAATAAGGTACTACAAAAAGTATCTTTTGAAAAAAAAAGACTATCTCTCTAATTTTGTAAGGACTTTCTCAAACTTTAAGAGACAAAAACAAGGCAGAAGGAGACTAGTAACTGGGAGACAGAGACATAAAGGTTATGAGTATGAGGACATATTTTTGAAGGTCAAAAGTAAAGACAACATTTCATAATAACAGTATTTGGTAAAGCAATGCTGGATATTGTAATATTTTTAGGTCTTCTGCAAATAAAATGGTGCAAAATGAGCTCAGACACATACAGCTTCATCCCTAGTGAAGATGTTAGAATTTAGAAGAAGGGCCACATATACACTCATATTGAATATGTAAGGAAATGACACTTCTAATGAATAGAGAAGAAATAGGTTAGTATTAGGCAAGCCTTTTGTTTAAACAAATGATTAAATTTTATTTCTTTAAAAATAAAACTACTAATTAACCAAAACCTGAAGCCATAGCACTGTGGCATCAATCCCATCAGATCTCAGAAGGTAAGCAGGGTCAGATCTTGATAGTACTTGGATGGGAGACAGTTTTGGAACACCAGGTGCTGTATGCTTGGGAGAAGGACCCAGCAGCCCACTCCCAAAAGTCAGACATTGAAAACCCTATGAACAGCAGAGAAGCACTGCCAATGGTGTTTCACCTGCTGTACGTAGGGTCCCTATGACTCAATGGCAGTTAACAATAATAACAATTAACCAAAAGTTATTATTCATATATTTAGGTAGAAGTGATGATGTATAATGTATTTAATTACATAAAGAACTAAATCAAAACTACAAAAACGGTTTCTCTAAACAAAAAGAAAAAAAAGACAAAGGAAGGAAGAAAGGAAGAGAGAAAAAAGAGACAAAGAAACTGAAGGGATGAAAAAATTTAGCATGTACAACACTGTGTTCATTATATTTATATACAAAATATGAAACTAAAATATAGTAAAAACTGTTTAAATCACTTGTGAAAATTCTATAGTTAAGAAGATAAAGATATGATAAGGTCAGATTTTTGCTCAGTTTGATAATCAGATATATACTGCTGGCTTCAGAGCCCAATCATCCTGTTTCCCAGGAATAAGAAAAATACAAATAAAATTAAAACTAAATTTTAAAAAATTGCCCACATGGGCAGGACAGGGTCAAGGAACAGGACAAAACAAAATCACCCCCAGGTCTTACTGGTATATAGTTAAGTATGGAATTTCTGGACAATGTTTTTAATGATTGAAATGCTTTTTAAATGTGTCTATCCTTTATTCTGGGGTTAAAGTTTAGCTCAGTTGGTAGAGTGCTGCTTTGCACTCTCTGAGGCCCTGGGTTCAAATCCCAGCACTGCAATACCAGAAGGATGTGGCAATCCACTCCCGAAGCAATCCCAAAATAATCAGCCATTGAAAACCATATGAAGAAAATTATTTTAAGTGAATAAACACAAGCTCAGAAAGACAAACACCACATGTTCTCACTCATATGTGGGAGCTGATTCAATATTATAAGAAGGAAAAATCCTATTCAAATGTCGGATCAAAATAAAAGGGGGGGGGGAGATAAGAATGATGTCAATGTAAATGGTCTAGAAAATGCATGTAATTATTCTAACAAAATAAAAACAAAGACCACTACAGGAAATGTTTCTATCTTAAACAGAACTGGAACCCAAGGACATATAGAAAAATATTACCAAGTAAAAGTTAGAGAAGACTTAGATGGGGGGGAAGCATAGCGGAGGGTAAGGGGTAACCTATATGAATAATGCTCATCAAAATGCATATATGGAAATGTCACAATGAAAACCATGTCAGAATGAATCACATTAAGGTGTACATTAAAAATTTCCAATAAAAAAAAAAGAAAACCCTATGAATAGCAAAGAAACACTGACATAGTGCAGGCCATGGCACAGTGTCAGAGAGTTTCATTCTGTTGCTCATAGAGGTGCTCATAGGTGCTTATGGGTGCCCATAGAGTCAGACCTGACTCGATGGCATTTAACATCCACTAATCTAGCAACCTCATAAAGAGAAATTTACTCCAAGAAAATAATCACATAGCAATTCAAAACCTATAAATGTGAAAATGCTAACATCATTTAAGCATCTTACAATAATGGATTAATTAAAGTAATTATGATATATAACTAGATATATAGGGAGATATTCACACACAAACAGAAATTTGTTAATTTCATATATTTTAAGAGGTTAGAGTGCAGGACATTTTATATGATTCCACTTATGAAATAGATAAAGCAGATGTCCATAGAAATGTGTCCGTAATATATTAAGTTCATTTCCCAAATATTCATTAAGTGCCTAGGATATAAAGGCAACATAGCACAGCAGTAACAAACACCAACAAAAGAAAAACAGTGAGTGCTCTAAATTTCCTAGGAATAGAATTCCAAGCAGAGGGAACTGCATATGCAAAAGCCTGGGTTTGGGAAATATTTGGAGTGTTCTCGGAGCAACAAGCCAGAACAGTGAGGCAGAGCGAATCACATCCAATATTCATGAGCTCTGGTTTATTCTCCACACTTGAAACATGTCCATATTATTTGGAATTTTGCAATTACCATGACACAATTTTACAAAGAAAAAAATCACATTTGGAAAGATGAAAATCTTACACACTTAAATTATCTTTTCACTAATGAATAATAATAATCTTCAGTTTTTAAAAAATGGACATTCATACTTTCTAGCAAAGCTCAAAGACTTTTGCTTATTGAGGGGCTTATGGAAGAATTTAGTACTGGGGAATGTTTGTTTCTGTCAGGAGAATGCTGTTTTAATACTTCACTCCTTACCTTGCCTCTACTCCACAACAGTGCTTGGTTAGAACACATTTTTAACTTTAAATGACTTTTTAAAAATTGGCACTTCCCCCATGTGCCAAAAATAATGAGCATATATTTAAAAAGTGGAAAATGAATTTGATAAATTATTTTGCTTGGCTAGAAATGTTTTCAGTAGTTCATTAACTGCAAAATAATTCCCCACTGAATGCCACAGATCTTGTGCAAGATGTTGCCTGGGGCTAAGTAATATGTGTTCACCTTTTAATCACACTGACACAGGGGAAATGAAAAGCAAATCCACCAGTATTCAACATCCAGTCTTCATATTCGTGGAGAGGAGCCGAACCGTGAATAGTACCAAGTATCAGATAATTCAAAAAAATGTTTACAGTTTTGTTGGTGGCAAGTGTAGCTTTACTATGTAGGCATTTCTAATAATCTTATAACGTACTCAAATTCAAATAATAAAACCACATTGTAAAATCTGAAGCAAGTTGGCACTCCTTCTCTGGTTCCTTGTCTATTTCTGACTGATCTTCAAACAAGTAAATGACAGCATCCCTTCCCTCCAAAACTATGTATTCCTGATTTTCAAGAGCCACAGCTTACAAGAATTTATAGCTTTCTTTGGCTATATCTTTAAAGCCACATTAGTTTACATTATCAATACAGGATGGATGTAGAAATGGCTTATTGACTGTTTTACAAGTATCTGACCTCATAGCTGCACTGTACAGCAGTTGAGGACAGGAAATAGTGTGGTTTGTTCACTTTCATCCTGAATAAAGCTCAGTAGATAATAAATGTCTAATATTTGTTGAAATTGAAAGAATTCTAGACCACAATAACTTTACAATTCATATGTTAATAAAAGATAAACTTCAATTTTATTTCAGTAAGTATTTTCTTTTCTTTCTTTCTTTTTTCTTTCTTCAGTACTAGAATGTCGAGCATGCTGGGCAAGTGCTCTACCACTGAGCAGTGCCTCTGGACTTTGGACCCATTCTTATTTTACTTTTAAGTTTTGTTTTGTTTCATTTAGACAAGGTCTTCTAAGTTGTTCAAACTTATTGGAACTTAGCTCAATAAGTAATTTTTTCTTTTACTTTTCGCAGTAGTTTGGAGTTGAACTCACACATACTTTGCAAGTGCTCTACCGTTGGGCTACAACCCAGCCCATTTTCCTTATTTTATTTTGAGACAGGGGCTTGCTAAATTATGCAGGCTGCCTCTGGCCTTGAACTTGCAATCTTCCTGCCTCAGTCTCCCAAGTCATTGAGATTAGAGTCATGAACCACAGCTCCCAGATTCAATAAGCAATTTTCTTCCTATTCTATTTCAGGTTTTCTGAAAGTGTATTAAGAAAAAAATGCCCAAGAAAACAAATAACCCAATACACAAATGGGTAAAGGAACTGAAAAGACAGATCACAAATGAACAGGCCCATAAAGCCATGAAACACATGGAAAAATGCTCAATAACCCTAGCCATTAGGGAAATGCAAATTAAAGCAACTCTGAGGTTCCACCTTACAACAAGAATGGCCAAGATCAATAAAACAAAAATCAACAAATGCTGGCGAGGTTGTGGAGTAAAGGGAACACTCTTACACTGCTGGTGGAGCTGTAAATTAGTCCAACCATTTTGGAAATCAATATGGAAGTATCTTAAAAAATTAAAAATAGATCTACTGTATGACCCAGCTATGACACTATTGGGAATTTACCCAAAGGGAGGTGTGTCATCATACCACAGAGGCACCTGCATCTCTATGTTCAATGCAGCACTTTTCACAATAGCAAGGATAAGGAATCAACCAAAGTGCCCATCAACAGAAGAGTGGATAAAAAATGATGTACTAGGGGACACAATAGAATACTACTCAGCAATCAAAAAAAATGAAATAATGACATTTGCAGCAAAATGGATGGAATTGGAGAATATTATTTTAAGTGAATGAACACAAGCTCAGAAAGAGTAATACCACATGTTCTCACTTATATGTGGGAGCTGAATCAAAATTATGAGAAGGAAAAATATCTTATGCGGAGGTTGGAACATAATAAAAAACAATTAAAATAAAAACTAAAGTCGACCTGGCAAAGAAGGGACAATTTGGGGAACACAAAAGAAGGAGGGAAAGATCTTGCAAAAGGAGGAAATCCTGGGAGAGGAAAGGGGGGAAAGGAGAAACAAGGAGGAATGAGGAATGGGGGAGGGGGTGACCTCAGGGTGAACAGCCCAATTTTAATAGTCCTGGAAATAATTATAATAACACCAATAATACCAAAGAATGGTAATAATATAGATGGGCTAGAAAATTCTGGTAATAGTACTGGTAATGTAAAAAGATAGTTCAGTACAGAAAAAGTTTCGATCTTAAACATAATTGGGACACAGGATATGTAGAAAAATATTACCACAAAAAGACAAGCAAATGGAAGAGAAGTCTTTGGTGGAGGGGTGGGATGGGGGAAGGAGTGCTCAAGAGGGTAAGGGGGAACTTATCTGTGTAAAGTACAACCAAATGCATATATGGAAATGTCACAATGAAATGCGTGTTAGAATGAATCACATTATGATGTACATTAAAAATTTCCAATTAAAAAAAAAGTCCAGTCGGACACAGTGGTGCATGCCTGTAATCCCAGTGGCTTGGGAGGTGGAGGCAGGAGGATCACACGTTCAGGACCAGAGGAAGTCTGTCTCAAAAAGTAAAAAAAAAAAAAAAAAAAAAAAAAAAAAAAAAAAAAAAAAAAAAAAAAAAAAAAAAAAAAAAAATGAGCTGGGGGTGCAGATCAGTGGTCCAGCACTTGCAAAACATGCAGGCGCGAGGCCCTAGGTTCGACCCCTAGTACAAAAAAAAAAAAAAATCATCAAGTATGCATTATAATTCCAGAATTGCAGAAGGCAAATGTGACTTGTATTCATCTTTTGTTAGTGGTATGTATTATGTATTACAATTTTAATATTTATAATGTATATACATACTTTGTGACCATCTGTATATTTTGTTGTAGATGTTAGGTGCCATCAAGTTGGGTCCCACTCATAGTTACTTTATGTACAACAAAATGAAACACTCTCTGACACTGTGCCATGTCTGGCACTATGTCAGTGCTTCTCTGCTCTTCATAGGGTTTTTGATGGTTGTCTCAAGATTGTTTCAGGCATGGGCTGTCAGAATGAATCACATTCACAAGCCTATAGCACCCAGTATTCCCAAGTGATCTCCAATCCAAGGTCTATCTAGGCCTGACTCTGCTTAGGTACAAGATCTGATGGGATCATGTGGTAGGGTGGTATGGCTGCAGGTATCATAGTCATTAAGAATATTCTATTGGAGCCAGGTGTGGTGGAGCACGCCTATAATCCCAGTGACTTGGGAGGTGGAGGCAGGAGGATAGCAAGCTCGAGACCAGAGGCAGTCTGCGTAACTTATCAAAACCCTGTCCCAAAAAAGTAAAAAAAAAAAAAATGTGCTGGGGGTGCAGCTCAGTGGTCCACATTTGCAAAGCATGCAAGTGTGAGGCCTTGGGTTCAAACACCCAGCACCAAAAAAAAAAAAAAAAAGAATGTTCTATTTATAGCACACTTCTTTCTTTTTTTATTGGAAAATTTTAATGTACACCTTAATCTGATTCATTCTGACATGATTTTCATTGTGACATTTCCATATATGCATTTTGATGTACATTATTCATATAGGTGCCCCCTTACCTTCTTGTATGCTTCCCTCCCCATCTAAGTCTTCTCTATCATTTACCTGGTAATATTTTTCTATATGTCCCTGGGTTCCAGTTCTGTTTAAGATAGAAACTTTTCCTGTAGTGAACTTTGTTTTTATCTTGTCAGAACAATTACATGCATTTTCTAGACCATTTATATTGACATCATTCTTAGCTTTTGTTTTCCATTTTATTTTGATCTGACCTTTGAATAAGATTTTTCTTTCTTATAATTTTGATTCAGCTCCCACATATGAGTGAGAACATGTGGTGTTTCTCTTTCTGAGCTTGTGCTCATTCACTTAAAATAATTTTCTCTAATTCTATCCATTTTGCTGCGAATGACCTTATTTCATTTTTCCTGATTGCTGAGTAGTATTCCATTGTATATATGTACCATAGTTTTTTTTATCCACTCTTCTGTTGAAGGACGCTTTGGTTGATTCCATATCCTTGCTATTGTGAAAAGTGCAGCATTGAACATGGAGGTGCAGGTATCTCAGTGGTATGATGACCCATCTCCCTTTGGGTAAATTCCCAGTAGTGTTATAGCTGGGTCATACGGTAGATCTAGTTTCAGTTTTTTAGGATACCTCCATATTGATTTCCACAGTGGTTGGACCAATTTTCAGCTCCACCAACAATGTAAGAGTGTTCCTTTTTCACCGCAACCTCGCCAGCATTTGTTGTTATTTATTTTATTGATCTTGGCCATTCTTACTGGTGTAAAGTGAAATCTCAGAGTTGCTTTCATTTGTATTTCCCTAATGGCTAGGGATACTGAGCATTTTTTCATGTGTTTCATCGCTTTACAGACCTCTTCATTTGAGAACTGTCTACTCAGTTCCTTTGCTCATTTGTGTATTGGGTTGTTTTGGGGGAGTCTTTTTCTTGAGTTCTTTATAAATTCTAGTGATTAGACCTTTAACTGATGGGTGCATCACAGTAGGAGCTGAAGTAGAAAATAAACGTCATTGAATAATCCTTTCACAGTGTGCCTAATAAAAGTATTGAAAGATTTAAAATATTCTAGGGAGAATGTAATGAGCTGGGGTTTAGCTCAGTTGCTATAATGCTGCTCCACACTCTGAGGACCTGGGTTCAATCACTAGCACTACAAAAACAGGAGAAGGATGGAATTCACACCCAAAGCAATCACAAAAAAATCTGCCATTGAAAGAAACCCTATGAGGGTCACTATGAGGCGGACCTGACTCAAAGACACCTAACAACAACAACAGGGAGGATATATTCATAAAGACATTTTGAATATGATTTGAGCAATTATAAAATATATTTATTAAGTGCAGACAACCAATATGTGTATTTCAAGGGAAAATACTTTAAATTTTGACTTCACTTGTCTTTAAAGCCAAAGTTCTAGCACTTCATTTCTACCCCAAGTCTACCCCAAACTTACCATGACCTTTGCCTCTACTCTATTCCACTTAAAATATAAAATAAAATTCAGCGTTATAAAAACAGTGATTAGACTGGGCAGTGATTAGACTGAACATGTATTAAATTATGAAATAGTTAAATAAACCATGTTATTAGGCTGAATTTCCCTTTTTAATTAATTTGACAGCATAACAATATTGATTAAATTGCTTTCAAATACATTTATCTTTTCTTTCTTGCCAATAAAATTAATGTATATGTTAAACAATATCCAATAAGGTGATCCTTCTTTGTTAGTGTTTTAAGCAAAAACCTGACACCAAAACTACTAGATGTTCTAGACCTAAAGCAGAGTAATAAAGCCCCATGTTACAGTTTTTCTTTCGGAAGCATCTGTCATGTGCCCTATTTGGTATTACAAACAGTAGACAGCGAATACCGATTACTTTAGAAAAAGGTTTTCATTTGTTTGGTTTTGTTTGGGTTTAGGGTTTTGTTTTTGTTTTGTTATGTTTTTTGTTTTTGTTTTGTTTTTGTTGTTGTTTTGTTGTATGTTGTTATTTGAGATAGGGTCATGGTACGTAACTGCCCAGTCTGGCCTATAACTCACTATGTAGCCCAGACCAGCCTTGAACTACTGATCTTCCTGCCTCAGCCTCCCAAGTGCTGAGATCCTAAGATTATAAGTATGAGCCACCACACCAACATAGAGAAAGTTTTTAAGCAATCTCTTTTGTATTTTTAACAGCTTTGCCCCAAGTCTCTTTTCATATAGAATTCAAATTTTGTGAATATTGAAAAAAATCATGAAGCAGTAAATGAAACAATCAACTAGGATGAAAATGAGTAGGATCCTATCCTATGCCTTTTTAGAGACAGAGCCTGGAAAGGTGATCTAGTCCAATTCCCAGCCCAGCATGTAGCTTTATAAGCAGAGAGTGAGAAATGGTTGTACTAGGTGGTCTTTGTGTGTATGTAAGCTGTGCCATGAGAAAAGCTGGCTAGGCTCTTGGGTAATTAGCATCTGGTAGTGATTTGGTGGTTTTCCAACCTCAAGGGAATATGTCTGAGTTACAATTCTATTGCCAGGAAAGACCATCCAAGACACATAGTACAGCGTCAATGGCAGCAGCTGCAGAATTAAATGGAAGCATTTCATTGGTTTGTCTGCATTTCCCTGGCATCACCAGGCCCTCTAGCTTATTTAGTAGCAGCAGCCATATGGCAGCATGTTGTTACAATCACAGATTCCTCAAGTTTGAAATGGACATATCTACATTCTGGTTTTAGGAATGAAATGGAAGCAAGTGTATTATGGGGATAATACTTTCCTCGTGCCAAGGGAGAATCTTGTATTACCAATGTGTGCCAGCCATCAATACTCTTGAAAGCTGGGGAAGCAAGATTCTCCATTGAATGGAGATCAGGGTAGTATATCACCTTTAATTCACCTCTTATCCTGTTACACTGCCCATTCCTTTCTAATGGAAGGTTTAGCCCAATCAGCACTCTGATTTTTCTGTTTTTTAAGGGAATTTCCAGAAAGGATATTGAATGAATTACAGTTTCTTCCTTGGCAGACACAGCACACACTTAATATCTTTCTACTGACAGGGACTATGATGACCCCTTTGGATCCAGTTATCAATGTCAACTAGGGTGTTGTGTCCAATAGATTTCTATGTGTCTGGACATTCCTCTTCTAGAAAACACTTATCTGAGAAAAAAGTTAGAAGTCCCTTTGGAGAAGCACTAGAGGAATCATGCTCTCTGTGGTATTTCAGGGTATTTCTTCGTAGGACTCAACCCTTTCCAGTCACCGTGTTCCAGATTGAGAAAATGAGCAAAAAGCATGAACTTTTATTAGGATGATTGTCCTCTGAATTTGATTACATATTATAATTCATTTTTATTGTATAAATTAATCTGTACTCTTACAAACTGCCACTTGCTCTATAAAAATTCTCTACTGTCTTCATAGATCTCTGTGGTATAGGTCCTCTTCTTGACATTCTAATCTTGCCACTTACTACAATAGTTGTATCCACATTGCCTCCAGTATTTGATGTTCTCTTCTCTTCTTTTGGACAGCCCATCATTCCCACTGTTACTAGGGAACATGGTACTCTGACTTCTAACCTCGGCCCTGGTCTACAGAAGAGAGCTACCACCAAGCTTCTCAATGATGCCAAAACCATTCTTAGTCATATTGATAAGCAGCATTCCTGTCAGGTTCCCCCGGCCCATGTTGGGCTTGTAGGTTTTCCAGGCCTAGATAGCTTGTCTAGATGTCTACTGCTGTCAGCAGTTTCATCAACTACCTGGCATGTGCATTTCTACTTAATGTGTTCTAGGAATTACTTTTCCTAGCTTCCAAAATTTCTCTTCACAGCATGATAACACCAGAAATATTATGTAGGACTTTAAATCCTCATCTAGAGTGTATCCATATCAACAATTTTTCTCTTATCAAATTTTATCTTCTACCTCTTCCCATGACTGAACAAAATCAAGACCCTGTTCCATGTATACCCTCCAGTGGGTGTCAGGTATGTCGTAGCTCTATCAGCATATAGTTGCTTTCCTCCATTAGTGGGCTCAGAACAACCCTTATGTTTTCTTGTGAGGCACAAGAGTCTCTGAATTATTCTTAAGCAAGAGCATTTGCTAGACTTTACCAGGAAGCAATGTTTTACTTCTGTAAGACCATAGAGGTGTTCTAGATTCCAAGGTTTTGAATATATCATATTAAATGTGTTAGTCAGCTTTACATTGTTGTAAAAAATATGTGAGATAAATCAATTTATAAGGAATAAAAGGTTATTATGTTGGCTTGCAGTTTTGGAGATTTCAATGCATGATCTGTCAGCCCATTGCTTTTGTGCCTGAGGTGAAGCAGCATATCATGATGGGAGCACATGGCAGAGAAATCTGCTCAACTCATAGCATCCAGGAAGAAAAGAGAGACAAAGGAAGAAAGGGGATGATGTCCCAATATCCCCTGCAATGGCATGCTGCCAGGAACCTAACTTCCTTGCACTAGGCCTCACTCCATAAAGGTTCCAGGTCTTTCTAATAGCACCACAAGTGAGGGACCAAGAGTTCAAAATATGAGCCTTTGGGGGAGATTTGAGATCTAAAATAGCAAGTTACAGGGCCCCACTCCTCAATCAGAGCCCTAACTTTGCTACAGAAAACTTCATAGGATTGAGGATTCAATATTCTCTGGAGTTCTCCTCCCTTTGCAATGAGATCTTAATCCTCTTCCTCAGTCTTCCCAGCATTGTGACTGCAGGTGGTGAGAATGACTTTATATACTGCCAAGGAAATCCCCTAACGTTCACAATTTCACTTCATCTAGTTATTACTCTCAGCCTTTCTTTCTCCAAAATATAATTATTATCCAGAAATCATCATTTGATTTCAGAATCTTTGCTATTATAAATTTCCTTTTGCATCTCTCAATTATTTGAAATAGTGTAATCAAGGCAGGTATGGTGGTCCACACCTATAATACAAGCAAGCACTCTTGAGACTGAGGCAGGAGGATTATCAGTTTGGTGGGAGCCTTGGCAATATAGCAAGACTCTGTCATTCACAAATACATAAATACATACATACATGCATGCTTATCTGAAATAGCACAAACATTAATGTACTCCATAATAGGCCAGTACCTATAATTCCTTCCAGTTGATCAAAAAGTGATGTATTTCTCAAATCCCATGCTAGAGTCCACTTTCTAGGCCCCTTCTAATACAAATTATTTTAGATTAAGTTCCCTGAATGTAGAAACTGAGAAGGAGCTTCATGTGCATGAGATAACCCATGGAAGGAATGAAGGAAGTAGACTGGAAGAAGAATCAGCTGAAGTTTTGTAGTTGCAACTAAGGACTCAGGCATCCCCACAGCAAGCTCAGATCTGAGATGGTGCTTAGCAGTTTCCACAAATTAAGACCCTGGGATCATATCTTGTTCTGCCATATCAAGCAAATATTAGATGAAGGTGCTTCAGGGGAAGAGATTCATGTACCATTCAGCTGAGAGAAATTGGAAGAATGGAAATGTGAGATGCCTGGCAGCCCTGGGCTGGAGTAGCTCTTCTGAAGGGACTGTTTCTGGGCAGCACTACAGCATCTGTTCCACAAGGTTATCTCAACAATCTAATGGAAAGTGAAAGCAGATATCCACATGATATTCTAGAATTAATATTATATTGCATATTTTCTGAATGGAGCAACAGCAAAAAGGAGAAGAAAGGAAAAATGACATATCATTTGTATATTCTCACAGGACATTATGGCTTGTTCATTGTATATATTCAGTACATTCATATACAGGGTGAACACATGAATGAAAAATGAGGTTTCTCATTCCATTCTATAAAAAATGCCCATACTATCAATACTAAACATCTTTAAGAAATTCTGCTTCATTCACAACTACTAGCATGTGCGAAGATATGATTCAAGTAAACAATGGTATTTGGTTTTTTCTATTACTAATTTTTAGTTCATGTATTACAATGGGCTTCATTATATTTCCATACTTGCATATCAATGTGTATTGCTGATGTTCACTTCCCTCATTACCATATTACAATACCATGAAATTTTTATAATGATGGCTCTGTGGAATAATTTTATATTCAGGTGTTGTCATGCTCCCTGTACTGTTCTTTCTGCTCAAGATTGTTTTTGCAATTTGGGACCTTTTATGCTTCCCTATGAATTTTAGAATTGTTTCTATTTATTGGCTCTAAGAGTTTACTGGTAGAGCCTTTAGAGTCACTTAAGTATAAGGTCATTTCTTCCCCCAATGGAAATAATTTGATTTCTTCTCTACCTATTTGAATCCCTTTTAATTCATTCCCTTGCCTTTTTGCTGTAGTTAAGAGTACAAATACCACATTGAATAGCAGTGAAGAAAGTGGATAGCCTTGTCTCATTCCTGATTTTAGAGGAGGTTTTCAACTTTTCCCCATTTAGTATGATGTTGACTGTAGGTTTTTCATACTTTGCCTTTATTATATTGAGGTATGTTCCTTCAATTCTTAGTTTCTTTGGGGTTTTATCATAAAAGGATTTTGAACTTTGTCAAAGGCTTTTTCTACCTTTATTGAGATGATAATGTGATTTCTATCTGTGGGTGTATTTATGTGCTGTATTATATTTAATGTTTTGCATATATTGAGCCACACTTGCATCTCTAAAATGAAACCAATTTAATCATATAGTGTACCATCTTTTTAATGATTTGTTGAAGTCAAGTTGAAAGTATTTTATTGAAGATTTTTGCATCTATTTTCACCAGAGAAATTGGTCTGTAATTTTCTTCTTTGGAGTATGCTATCTAGTTTTGGTATCAGGCTGATACTGGCTTCAAAGAATGAGTTTGATAGTGCTCCTTTCATTTCTATTTTATGGAATAGTTTGAGGGACATTGCTGTTAATTCTTCCTTAAAGGTCTTGTCGAATTCAGCAGTGAATCCATCCTGTACTAAGCTTTTCTTTGTTGGAAGAAACTTTATCATTACTTCAATCTCACTGCTCATGATAGGTCTTCTTAAGTTTATACCATCTCAATTTAATTTTGGTAGGTCATATATGTCTAGGAATTTAGCCATCTCATCTGAGTTCCAGGTTTTTGAAATATAAGTTTTCAAAGTATTCCATAATAACTCTCTGAATTTCATTAGTATCTATTGTAATGTCTCCTTTTTATTCTTTAACTTTGTCAATTTGAGTCTTCTATATCTTTCTTTTGTTTACTTTGGCTTAGGGTCTGTTGATCTTGTTTATCTCTTCAAAGAACCAACTCTTTGTTTCATCATTTCTTTTTATTGTTCTCTTAGTCTCCATTTCATTAATTTCTGCTCTGATCTTTATTATTTCTTTCTATACTGATTTAGGGTTTTGCTTGTTCTTGTTTTTCTAAGATTTCAAACTGTATCATTAAGATATTTGAGTCCTTTCTGATTTTCTAATGCAGGCATTCATATCTATAAGCTTCCCTCTTAGAACCATCTTTACTGTATCCAAAAGGTTCAGATAAGTTATGTACTCTTTTTTTCATTTGATTCCTGGAAGTTTTTGATATTTGCCCTGATTTCTTTTAGGATACATTAAATTTTTAACAGTGCATTATTCAATCTCCATGCATCTATATAGTTTCTGTAATTTCTCTTGCAGCTGATTTCTAGCTTTATTCTTTTATGGTCCAGTGAGAGACAAAATTATTTTAATTTTTATGCATTTGTTAAGACTTAAATGGCCTAAAAATGTGATCTATTTTAGAGAAAGCTCAATGGGATGCCAAAAAAATTTATAGTCTGTAGTTTTTGGATAAAACATACTGTACATGCCTATTAAATCCATTTAATCTGTTGTATAGTTTAACTCTCAGATTTCATAGTTGATTTTTTGTCTGGAAGTTTTATTTATTGATGAGGGTGTGGTATTGAAGTCAACACTACTATTGCATCTGTACCTATCTGTCCTTTATGTCCAGTAGTGTTTTTTATGAATTTTAGTGTACTGATATTCAGTGTACATATATTTATAATTGTTATATTTTCTGAATCAATTTTCCTTATGAATATGTAGTTACTTTATCATTTCTGACTGATTTTAATTTGATGTCTACTATGTGTGATACAGAGAGGGTCTACTCCTCCTTTCTGTTAGCTTCTACCTGCTTAGTACATCAATTTCAATCTTTTCACTTTCACTCTGAGTTTTATTGCCTGGAAGATGTTTCTTGCAGATAAGAAATAATTGGATCTTGTTTTTTAATCCAATCTACTAGCCTATGTCTTTTAATTATAGACTTAAGGCCATTAACATTTCGTGTTATTATTGAGAGGGGTTTGATATTTTTTGCAATTGTGTTGGGTGTTTACCTAGTTGGTTCACATACTCTTCATTCATTTCTTTCTCCCTTATTCATATTCAGGGTTTGCTGGTTTTTCAATTTAGACATGATTACTTCTTTCCTAGTACTCATTAGTTCATCTTTTCCTCTCATGAAATTGATTCTTTCCTGTACTGTCATGATTGAATTTGTCTTTCTTATTACTGTATGTGTTGTTGTTGTTGTTAGATGCTGTCAAGTCAGGTCCAACTCATAATGTTCCTATGTACAATACAATGAAACACTACCCAACAGTGTGCCATGCCCAGGACTATGTCAGTGTTTCTCTGCTATACATAGGGCTTTGGATGGTAAAATGTTTCAGGAGTGGATTGCTAGGTCCTTCTTCCTAGCCTGCAGCACCTGGTATGTCCAAACAGTCTCCCATCGAAGGACTAACTGGGACAACCCTGCTTAGCTTCTAGGATCAGGTGTGATTGGATGCTAGGGTGCTATGGCTGTAGACCCTGTGTATGTAGGATCCCTTTAAGTATCTTCAGTAATGCTGATGTTGTGGCCATAAATTACTTTTGTGTGTATTTCTCTTGGAAATTCCTTATTGCTCCATCAATTTTAAATGCTAGATATAATAATCTTCTTTGGCAGACATTTACTTTTAATGCTTGAAATGTATTATTCCATGCTTTCTTGTATTTTAGGGTATGGGTTAAAAAAGTTCAATTCTATTCTGATGAATTTGCCTTTGAAATTGTATTGGTGATTTCTCTTGCACCTTTTAAAAATGTTTCTTTTTTCTGTAGTCTTGGCTTTTAAGTAGAAGGTTTCAAGCAGAGGTTCTTTACTGGTCATGTCTATTTCATGTTCTAAACGTCTTTTGTGGTTGGATGTCCATTCCTTTTCCCAGATTTGGGGAAATTTCCACTGTGATTTCATTAAATAGGTTTTGTATACCTTTAGTTTTTATCTCAGCTCCTCACCTCCTAGATTCCTCAATTTTGGTCTCTTGATAATGTCTCAGAGTTCTTGGAAGTTGTAGTCATGTTCATTTAATTTTTTATTCTTTGATATCTGAATGTAATATTTCTTCAACTTTGTCTGACATCACTGATATTCTATATCCTGGTTGATCTAGTCTATTGATGATGCTTTCTACTCTGTTATTTGATTTATTGAGTTCTTTATTTCTGATATGTCTGTTCATTTTTTTTCAAACTCTCAATCTCCTTGCGGAATTTCTCATCCATTTTGGTGATATTGTCTTCTATATTCATGACTTTCTGATCTAGTTCCTGTATTGCTTTTCTTACTTCATTCATCTGCTTTTTTTGTGTGTGCCCTCTTTTAAAAAAATGATTATTTTTGTAAGCAGACTGTTGAATTCTTTGTCTGACATTTCAACCATATCGGTATCTTTGGATCCAACACTTAAATAATTGTGACCTTTTTAAGAAGATATGTTGCCTTGTTTTTTCAGATTTTTTGTATTTCTGTTTTGTGTTTTGTACATATATTTGGATTGATATTTCTTCCTATTTTATTTGGAGATCTTCTTGATGAGTGGCTTTCTCTTGAGCACTCAATCCCCTGTACCATTCCCAGAGAAGAAGACAACACTTTTTTGCATGAAGCCACTGGTTCCCTTCCTCTTCTTGGAAGCCAGGGCTAGAGACACGTTCTTCTCCCTCCTTCTCACTATTCAGCTCTCTTCTGCACTCTTAGAACATCCTATAACTTCTTTCTTGATATCTGTCTTTTTCTTTTTGGAATAATGTCTTTTCCTTCCTTTTCTGACTCCTTGTCTTACCATATCACATGGAGGTTGCCTCCAATCTGCTGTCTTACACACAAGGTTATTTGTATGTGATCTTTGCACTAAACCAATCACTTCTTAAAGAATCAGCTCTGATTGGATTGTTATCTCTTCTTTTCCTTTCCTTATCACAAAGCTTTGCTGAATACTACCTTATAGCAAGAGTTAATTTGTGTGAGTATATTTCAAATTTGTCAAAAATTTACTGTCTTTAACTAATACAATGCAGGTAATTGGATTTTACCTACTTTGAACAAAAATGAGTTCAAATGAAATATCTTCAGTAAACTCATCATGTTCTACCTTTCATTGATGTATTCCTAATAATAATCTTAATGATATCTTGAAATTAGTGATTAAGTAGATGCTTTGAAATAATTTTTAAAATATTCAACCATTATCATAATTTATGTTAATAATATCTATTCACTCCTAAATTCCAAAAGAACTTTATTGTTTTCTTAGTACTTATTTAAGATTAGACTTTTTTCTATCTTAAGTATATTAAAACTACAAACACAATAAATACTTATCAAGTATTTTTAAATTGCCTAATAATGTAACATTCTCTGGAAGCATCTTGCACATGAGATATTATTCTATATTTTCTCTTTCAGAAAATCCTAATTATGATCCCACAATAAATCACAACCTTTAATTAAAAGGAGTTAAGTGACTCTACACATAAAATACCTACCAATAAGCTATACCATGCCCTTTTAAACATATAGACTTCCAAAAATTTTAGCAACCTTTGTCAAAGAAAGATTATTTTGATAAGAAATATTAGCAAAACAAGTTTAAATACTAGCAAAATATTAAAGGTTTACTTTTCCAATCTTTTTGAGTAACTATTATCTGGTCAGAACATCCGTGCTGGATACTGTGGAACTAAAATGATGAATAAGATATTTTATTTGTCTTCATGAATGTTACAATATATTAAATTGGGAGATTACGAAAATAATTTATCATAATATAAAATAAATAAAATGAAGTTATATGTGCAATGAAAAATTATCAAATTACTCTGAACATGGGAATTGGGGAAGATTTTATATTATCTTATAATGTAATATTTATCTCACAGTAATGTAACTGTTTCCATCTCTGTTTTTCCTAGTAAGCTGTAAATTCATCAGAGTGAGACTGAGTCCTCATCTCAGGATTTCCTATGCCTACTGTAGAATTCTAAGCTACCAAGTGATTTTATAGTTTTTAGGTGAATTAATATGAAACATTAAAGATGAGTGCCAGTTCTATGGCATATGGACCAAGATGAGAGGAAGGTGCTGGCTTGTTCTCACAAGTCAGTTGGTGTCTGATTAATGCTCACCTTGAGCAATACATAAGACATGTTTCATAGCAATTGGCTGATGATATATTCAGAAATGCCTTGAATACCACACAATAGAATTTGATATTCCTTATGCAAGTAAAGTGTAGAGAATTGTCTTCATATCAACATACCATAATGAGAACTTCCTGTGTATCTGGGTTGTTAAAGCACATCTAAATAATGGATTCCCATTATGAATTTTGTTAACACATTTTTAGAGAAGTGAATCATAGGAAACCATAGAAATGGGACTAATTTTGCTCCTAGTTTAGTTAAACCCAAACTAGAAACAAACAATTAAGAACATATTTCAAACCATAGCTTTATTAAGCATCTGCTATATTTTAATTAAAAGATATGTTTCTCAAATATGGTTTCTACTTTTTAAAAAATCATACATTTTTTCCAATTAACAATTTTTTGGAAATACTTTTTCTTTACTTAATTACATCTCACAAATCTAATCATATTTGAAAAGCACTGTATTAACTAAAATGAATTAAAATCTGATCAGTAAATCTTCAAGATATGTTATTGATAGGGTGTTATGGATGCAGACATTTAAGATATATCTAACACAAAACTCAAAATTGGAATTCAGAGGTATTGAAGGTACTATCGCAGAAGTTGAAAGTAGCCACTGAGTTTGTAGTTCCTTTCCTCATCTTGAAAGAGTTAAAAATTTATTCCAAGCCTAGTTCAAGGTAAGAATATATTACAAACTAATACCAAAACAATAATTTATTACAAATTTGAAACTGAAGCCTTTATTAGACTATAAATTTTACTATATATGCACTTGGGGAAAACTAATAAAATTTCTGGTGGTTTTGTGAGATTACATTGCTTTAAAAACTTACCAGACACTTTAGCTTTTTAAATTCAACATGTAAAATCTTGAGAGAAACAAGGAAAAGCTTACCACAATGAAAATTCAGTGCCTTTTCTTGGGTTCATCACTCTTCCCCCCGGAAAAAAAAAATTATGAAGAAAACAGCCACTCTCAAATCTGGAAAGATAGATGACTCCAGATGAGACAGATGAGTCTTCTCATGAGTATTTGGCTAAAAGTAGGGCACTGCTAAATACTTAAAGTACTATTAATGTTAAGGCCTTTATTATGAGTACCTCTTTGTTGGTTTTTATTTTTTCCTTAAAATAAACAAAATAAACTGAGATGTTTGGGGATGCGGTGGTTTGATACCCTAATTGACAGTTGTTAGAACTTTCCTTGGTACCTGGCTTCCTTGAGCAGAGGACTGCCAGCCAACAGAGCAATAATAGTGGTGAAGGTGGCAGTTGCTGCCACCATGACAGTGCCAACAGAAGCAATGGTAGCAGCAGCAGCAGTAGAGAGGTGGCTGAAGACTTTCAGACAGTATCTGGGGGCAGAAATTATGAGAAGCAGAGGCAGAGGAGAAGAGATGAGAAACTGAGGGCCCTAGTCACTAAAAAATTTCCATGAAGCTGACAGGTCTTAAGGACCAATGGTCCTGGCACCCTAGGCCTGAGAGCTGTAACACTAGCCATTGTAAGAGCTGAGGATACCAATATACATGGCCTGTTCAGGAGCTATAACACTAGCAGGTATTACCTGCTGCTGCTTGTTGCTTCTGCTCACTGCTGCTGGAAGCAGGGGATTAAAATAGTTGCCAAGTGTAGGAGCTTCTGTAGTTAAAGCCCAAAGCCATAATCCTTCAACCTGAGTACTAGAGCCATAAGTCTCTTGTTTCTAAAAGTTGGAGCAATAGGTTCCCCAGCACTGGAGCGATAAGCCTCCAGCTCTCAGGACTTGGAGCTTTAAGACTCTGGGTCTGCCAGTCCAGCCTGTAGGCCTTGAGCGCTCAAGAGCCTGGGAACTGCCAACACCTAAGGAGCTTCTCCTTACCTACTCACCATTTCTTTTTGGATGAAGTAAAAGGACTCCAACTAGCTGATTCATAACGCAGATAGTCATAGGTGGTATGTTGCTTACCTAGAACAGAAGCAGTGGACCCATAAATTGGTAGGAAACTTACATAAATTTTGATGAATAGAATGAGGCTGGGTATGAATTAGAGCAAGTGTGAGAAAGTCTTGGGAGTCTCAGGCTTTACATTTTCATGGGATTTTCTGCCTAGAATCCAATCAGATATTCATAGTCAGCATCTAAGAAAGAACTCTTGTGGCTATAGCTTGGAGGCAGCTATATCTGGGAAACAACAGAAGTGATCATTATGAAACATACCAAGAGTCTTCCCCATAATGAAGCCTGCACTCCACAGAGCAAGGCTTCCTCCAGAACCACTGGGGAAAGGCATTCCTCGCCATTCTCTTTTAGCCTTACTGTCTCAACAGGTATGTAAGATAGGGATGTGGGTGTGGGACACTATTTAAGAAAAAAAATAGGTCAGGAAGACAAGGCCACTATAATACTGGGATTAAAACTTGTTGTTGTTAGATGTCATAGAGTTGGTATCTGACTCATAGCAACCCTACATACAACAGGTAAAACATTATTGTCAGTGCTTCTCTGCTATTCATAGGGTTTTCAATGGTAGATTGATTTTTGGGAGTGGGTTGCCAGGTCCTTCTCCCAAGCCTACAGTATCTATTATTCCCAGGCCATCTCCTATCCAGATACTAACCAGGCCCGACCCTGTTTAGCTTCCAAGATCTGACACCACAGTGCTACAGCTGCAAGCTGGGATTAAAACTAGAAGATGTAAAATGTGCTCCCCTCCTACTTACCACCCAACTAATAGTACTCCAGTATAATGATAGTAGAATGCAGTTTAAGAGCTGCAAAACAAAACTTTCTCTAAGGAAAAGTACTTGTTGTTGTTGTTAGGTGCCATCAAGTCGGTATCCGACTCATAGCGACCCTCATAGGGTTTTCAATGGCTGACTGTTTCGGGATTGCGATTGCCAGGTCCTTCTCCCATTTTTGTGGTGCTGGGAATCGAACTCGGGACCTCAGAGACTGCAGCGCAGCGCTCTACCAACTGAGCTAAATCCCAGCCCCAAGGAAAAGTACTTAGTGCATCACAAAGTCAATGAAGATAGAAAGATGAGAGAAATTTGAAGCCTCTGACACCTTTGTTGCTGTTAGGTGCTAAGGGGTTTCAATGGCTGATTGTTTCAGAGTTATGTCTGCAGTGGGCTGCCGGGTCCTTCTTCCATTTTTGTGGTGCTGGGGATCGAACCCAGGGCCTCAGAGAACACAGAGCAGCACTCTACAACTGAGCTAAACCACTTTTACCAATAATAACGATTAAACAAAACCCAACACATACTCAAATCAATGTAAATCCTCATAATAGAAGCCCATGTAACTACATCTCATTTTCTAGAATATGGCTGGTTTTCAAAGAAAAGCTACTAGGCATACCTCAAGGCAAGTGTCAAACGAAAAGGCAAATTGAGACATTCCAAATGTAAAAACAAAGAGCTTATTCCATGCAAAGTGAGGATAGCTACCTGGAAGCTTGATGATACATTCTGAGAATTAGTGCTCTGAGGTTATAAAAAATGGCAGCTATATTTGTAACTTCTAATAGCAAGTGGAGTTGGAAGTTACATCACTTGTTAATTAGACATTATGACTGATGTCTGGAAAAGTTAAGCTGCTTTAGAAGAAGTAAATTGGTTGTGTCATAGTCTCTAAATAGGGGGAAAGTCCCATGTACAGAAGGTTGATAGAGGTTAACAATAAATATGTTTTGATCCAGTCCATAGATCAGCTAACATCTGGGGGAGTGAGACCATGTCTGCAGCCCACTTCAAAGGTGCAGCTGAGCCAGGGTCTCAGACCAGATTTAACTATGTGTCTTGATTCCCTTTTACATGTCTGGAGCCAGTGCTACTCCACTTTGATTTCCTTCCTTGACATGAGTTAAAATACATTCTAAAGATTCAAAGCAACAATCAGAACTATAAGTGCAGCAGTTATGAAAGATTGCCTATCTTTTCACTTTTAGTCATAGGGCTTGAGTTTAGCTCAGTTGCTGGAGTGCTGCTCTGAGCTTTCAGAGGCCCCGGGTTCAATCCCCAGCACCACAAAAATGGGAGAAGAGTATGGCAGCCCACTCCCAAAACAATCTTGAAACAATCAGCTATTGCAAAGCCCTATAAATAGCAGATAAGCACTGACCTAGTGCTAAGGATAACACAGTGTTGAGGAGTGTTTCATTATGTTTTACATAGGTTCATGAGTTGGGCCCAATTCGACAGGACTTAACAACAACAGCAACAACTTTTAGTCATATTAATAGAGAACCTCATACTAGAGGCCATTTACCTCAAGCTCCCTTACCTGACACATTGAAGTCAATTTTTAAAATCAAAATTAGAAGGCATACAAAAAGACAAGAGAGAGCACAGTTGGAATAGACAAAGAAAGCATCAGAATCAGATATGATATACATTTTGGAACTCTCAAACAAAATTTTAAATGTAACAGAAGTTATATGCTAAATTAATCATCAATAATATGTTTAATATGCTAAGTAATGGGAAATGTTGACAAAATGCAAAAACAAATTATGAAAGCAAAAAGTACATATTCTATGAAAGAATCAAAAGGAAATACTAGAAATAAAGAAGAAAAACAAAGAATGTTTTTGATGGGCTCATTGTAAAATCAAAATGGCTAAGGGAAGACAATTAGCTTGAAGATAGATGAATAAATACTTCCCAATTTTAAAGGCAAGAAATAACAACAACAGCAACAAAGAAAATAAATACCCCTACAAAAACAAAAATATCCAACAAAAGGTATATCATACAGGTAATAAGCCTGCAGCTGTAGTCCTGTAGCATCTGATCCCGTCAGATCTCAGAAGCTAAGCAGGGTTGGGCCTGGTTAGTACTTGGATGAGAGACCGCTTGGGAACACCAGATATCGTAGGCTTGGGAGAAGAACCCGACAACCCACTCCCAAAAATCAATCCGCCATTGAAAACCCTATGAGCAGCAGAGAAGCACTGACAATAGTGTTTTGCCTATTGTACTTTAAGGTCGCTGTGAGTCAGATACCAACTCAACGGCACCTAACAACAACAACAACAACAACACAGGTGATAAGAATACAGTGCAAAGACAAAGACAGATCAGAGCAGATGAAATATTTGTAGCAATAATGGGTGAAATATTTCCAAAAACAATGAAATACTCCGAAGCACAGATCCAAGAAGTTTAGGGAAAATAAACTGGCATCAGTTTGGAAAAAAAAAATACCATATATCAGGGCATATCACATTCTAAATACAGAAAACCAAAAAGAAAAGAATCTTGACGCAGCCAAAAGGGAAACAATACCTAACTTACTAAGTTAAAATAAAAATTAAAGTCTATTTCTGGACAGAAAAATTGCAAGTAAGAATAGAGTAGAATGAGGTATTTAAAGTATTAAAAAAGAAAAACTCACCAGGTACTGCCCTGCAGGTCTGTAATCCCAGCTACTCAGAAAGCTGAGGCTAGAGGATCTCATGTTGGAGGCAAGAGGCAGCTTGTACAACTTAGGGATACACTATCTCAAAATTTGAAAAAAAATTAAGAGAAAAGAGGACTAAAGGTAGATCTCAGTGGTAGAGCATTTCTGTACCATATGTGAGGCCCAGGGTTAAAAAAAAAAAAAAAAAAAAAAAGAAGAAATAAAGAAAAGAAAAGAAAAAGAAAGAAACTCCACTAACTTAGAATTCTATCTCTAACAACATAACATTTAAAATATGAAGAAGAAACAAAGATTTTCTCAGACAAAATAAATAAACAACTAATGGAAATAACTACCAGAGATATGCCCCACTAGGAATGTCAAAAGATTTCTTAAGGCAGAAGGAAAATGACATAATTCAGAATATTGGAGGATCAATATAAAGAAATGCAGTATGAGGAACAAGGAATAAAGGTTAAATAAATGATAGTATTTTGTTATTATTTGATATAAAAGAAATAAAATATTCAAAGCATTTAGAGGAAAAAAAACCACAAACAGAATCATATCTTCAGCAAAATTACCTTTAAAAAATGAAGGATAAATAAGAATTTTCTCAGACCAATAAGCAAACAAATAAAAGACTAATAGAAATAGCTACCAGAAGATATGCCCTACATAGTAACAGTGTATGAGTGATTATAGCATATAGATTAATGAAATGAAGGATAAGGAATATCACAATGAAAAGAAGGGCAGAATCAGATATAGTGTATTATAATGTACTGTCACTAAAAGAGAAACAGAATAGTATTATTTGAAGGTAGGATTAGATTAATTAAAAATGAATATTTTAACTGAGTGTGGTGGTATATGACTATAATCCCAGCACTCATAATGGTGAGGCAATAGGATTTTGCATAGGTGGCCAACCTAAACTACACTATGAGATCCTGTTTCACAAAACAGGCAAACAAACTTTAAAAAAAAAAATCCTCCCCTAAAGCCATATTGTAAACCCTAGAGCAATAACTAAAAAGCTTCTAAAATGAGTAAAATTAATACACTGAGAAAAGAGATAAAATGGAGTCTTCAAAAGCTCCTTAAATGCAGAGAAAGCAAAGATAAAAGGAAAAAACATAAAGTAAAATAAAATAAAATACAAGATGCAAATGCAAGGAATGGAAACAAATTGTAAACATAGTGTATATTAATCTAAATATATCAATAATTCCTTTAAATGTGTGTAGCATTAATTTCAGACAATGAGACAATAAACATACTCCAGAACCAGGAAAGATGATAGGGAAAAACTATACAATGATAAGGGAGGAGGATTCTATAAGAAAATATGACACTATAATAGCCTTAAACATTTGTGCATCTAACAAAAGAATATCAAACGTAGGGCAAAAACTGATAGAACCGAATGGAGAAATCAGAGTTTCAGACTTGAACATCCCTGTAAGAATCTGATAGATCAAGCATCTACATATACCTTCAATCAAATTATCTGAAAGACTGTTTTAGTAAAATCCTCATGACAGCAAAATATATATTCTTCTTAAGCTCACAGAAACATTTACCAAAATAGACTAGATTCTGGGTCATAAAACACTTTAACAAAATTGAAAGAATAGAAATCACACAAAGTTCGTACTTAAACCACCAAATTGAAAGAGAAGTCATTACATGAAAGATAGGTGGAAAATCCTGAAATACTGTTAATTAAAACTACACTTTTATACAGCACACTAGTCAAAGAAAAAGTCTCAGGAACATTCAAAAATATTTCAAACTAAAATACTATGAATATAATAATAAAAATACAATTTATCAAAGTTTGGGAGATCCAGTGAAGCAGTGCTTAGAGAGAAATTTATAGCAAGTGGATATGAGAAAAGATAAAAAGTCCATAGGCTTCCACCTGTGGAAATTGGTGAAAGTATAACAAATTAAGCATAAGACAAAAAAGAAAACAAATAACATACAAAGCAGAATTCAACAAAATGAAAATATAAAATCAATAAAGAAAACAAAAACTAAAACCTTGTTCTTTGAAAAATATTGATAAAATCTATCAACCTATAGCCAGAATAGCCAAAAAGTTAATTTTAAAAAAGATCCAAAAGATACAAAGAAGGGAGTCATCACTCCTGATCCCATGGATATTAAAATAATAACAAAGGAATAACATTGAAAGTTTATAAGTACAAATTTCATAAATCAATGATCTACTCTTTAAGAGATTCAAACTGAATACTCACACAAAAAGAAATTGACAGTGTAAATAATCATACATCTTTTAAAGAAATTTAAACAATAATATTCTTCTCTGTCTCATTGGTAAAATCTACCAAATTTTAAAGGTGATTTGTCATTGTTATTGTTGTTAGGTGCAGTTGAGTCGGGTCCAACTCATGGCATTCCTCATAGGGTTTTCAGTGGCTGATGGTTTTCAGGATTGCTATGTTCTACTGTTTTGGTGGGCAAGGGATCGAACCAAGATCCTCAGAGAGTGCAGAGCTGTGCTCTACCAACTCAGTTAAACCACAGCCCAAGTGTGAATTAATACCATATATAAATCTAATCTAAAATAGAGGGAGAAGTAACACTTCCTGAATCTTTCTTTGTGGTCATCATTGTTGTAATACTAAAAAAATAAAAATAAAAATAAGAAAGGCCTTAAAAGAATAGAAAACTACCAACAATATATCGAAAGAATGATAGCTTTAACAAAATGAGAACTGTTGTAGGTATAAAAGCCTAATTCAACATGCAAAAATCAAACACTGCAGTCTACCACATCAACACAGTAAAGAAGAAAAATATTAATTGATATATTAATGCAAATGCCAAAATTTAAGTCATTCATTATAAAATTCTTCAGCAAATTAGGGATACAGAGAAACTTCTTCAACTTGACAAACAATATATATAAAATCTTACAGCTAATAAAATGGCAAATGGTGGGAAAGTAGACTTACTCCACCTAATAAGATCAGGAACATGGAAAGGAAATTCTCTCTCATCACTCCTATTCAACATACTGGAAATCCTACATGCTTCATTAAAATAAGAAATGGTAATAAAAGACACTCAGATTGGAAATGAAATAAAACCTTTTTAATTACAAATTACATGTTTTTCTTTGTAGAAGTTCAAAGAATTGACAAGAATGCCTTCTGGAACAGAAAAAAAGCTTATAGCAAAGTCCTAGGGAAAAAGTTAATACACAAAAGGGTAATTGTTTGTCTATATATCAACAATGATTTAGAGGAACTTGGAATTTTAAAAAATACCATTTAAAATAGCAGCCCAAAACTGACATCCTTACATCCTTAGATTTAAATTTAACAGATTAAGTATGAAATCATATTCAGGAAACTACAAAATAATGATAGAAAAAAGCAATAGATAGATAGATAGATAGATAGATAGATAGATATTAGATGTTTGTGGGTTTAAAGACCATTGTTATGGTGTCAATTCCTTGACTTGATCTATAGATTTGAGACAATTTCAATAAAATTCCAGTAAGCTATTTTGTATATCAACAAAATGATTTTTAAAAGTATATGGAAAAGGAAAAGCCTACCATACCACACAACACTGAAAAAGAACAAATTTGGAGAATTCAATTTACTTGATGTTGAGACATCATAATAAAGCTACAACATTCAAAGACCCATGGTGCTAGGAGGGGGAGAAAAGATACAGATCAATGGAAGAGAATAAGGAGCTCAGAAATAGACTCACACAAATTTAGTCAACTGACTTTTGACAGTTACAAAGGCAATTCAGTGAAGAAAGGAAAGTCTTTTCAACATATGATACTGGAATAATTAGATGTACCATGGCAAAAAATAAAATAAAATTATCATAGACACAACTTTGTGACTTAAACAAATATTGACCAACAATAAATCTTGATAAATAAAGCTTCTAGAAAATAGGAAAAATCAGCAGGACCTTGAGTTTCATGATGAGTTTTTGAATATAACACTAAATGCATGATCTATGAAAGGAAAAAATGAGACTATGGATTTTATTAAAACCTTTGCTCTGAGCCAGGTGTGGCAGCAGATGCCTGTAATCTCAGCTCTTGGGAGGCTGGGGAAGGAGAATGACAAGTTGCAGACCAGCCTGGGCTATCCAGCAAGACCCTACCTCAAAAACTTAAAACCAAAACAAGTCAAATCAAAACAAATGAAAAATCTCAAAAATCTTCACTCAGTAAAAGACAAATAGAGAAAATATTTACAAATGATACATGTGCTAAAAGACTGTCTAAAATACAAAAGGATCTTTTAAAACTTAACAATAAAAAATATTCAATAAAAAGGGGAAAAAAATTCTACAAATACACCATGAAAGAAGATACACAAACGAAAAATAAAAATGTGAAAAGACATTGAACATCATTTGCCATTTAGGAAATGCAAATCAAATCAACAACATGATACCATTATGTACCTGTTGAAATGGCTAGAATTCTAAAACTCAAAAATATCAATTACTGATGAACATATGAAGCAGCAAAAACTTTTATTGCTGGTGGGATTGCAACATATTACAGCCATTTGGAAGTTTCTTTAAAACTAATCATAGTCTTGCCACAAAATCCAATAATTATGCACCTAATTTCCCAATTGATTTGTATAATGATATCTGTGCAAAATATTCACACAAATGTTTATAGTAACTTTATTGACAATCACTAAAAATCAGAAACAACTAACATGTTTTTCAGTAGTTAAATAGATAAACAAACTACAGCATTCCCATTCCATGGAATATCATTAAATGATTGTTACAAATGTGCTGTCAGCCAGGAATAAACATAAATGAATTTGAAATTCATGTTGTGAAGGAAAGAAGCCAGTCTGAAAACACTACATACTGTATAATTCCTAATATGTGACATTTTGGAGATGATGACAGTGACAGGAGAAAGGTCTGCATTTGACGGAGGTTCAATGTAGACAGAGCAAAGTAGGTGAAGTTGGGATACTTTTAGGGCACCAAAAAAGTGTTATATAACACTGCAATGATTAGTGCACACACTTTGCATTTTTAAAAGATCCTATAACTTTATAGTGCAGAGTCCACATTAATGTACACAAATTTAAAAAATATTTATGAAGTTGGCAGTTTCTAGGATAGACTGGAGAAGGTGACAAGAAAACACTACATGTATTTTAAAAGTAGCAAACAACCTCACTGGCAGAGTTGCAAAGATTCTGGCCAAATAACTTTGGGAATGAACAAAATCTTCAAGACTAAAGAGAACAGACTAAAGTCAAAAGACTATACATAGATACTGTATTTGAATGATTAAAGAAATAATTGGACAGAAGATGGTGGGAGCCTGGTTTCTGAGTGTTAAAGTGGGAGTACAGCAAGGAAAGGAGGTTGGAATGACCCATGTAGTAATGTTTTGTGTTATACATGCAAATGAACTCATGGTATTTTAACATAGACACAGAGGGAGACATATATGGGTAAATAACCTATGCATATTTGTATACATGGGTGAGTATACAAATATGAACATAACTACTCGATCTATCCATGTAGAGGGCCTAGAACCAAGAGGAATCCAGTAGTAATGAGCACAACTAGGACACTGATCTTGGATTTTCCAATAAAATGAGCCAGGATTCCTTGATAAAAGTTTTGATTCTAGCAATGGGGAGAAAATGTAATACGCAAGATGAGCCAAGAGTATCTTGTAAAGCCAAAGACTGCATAAATGCTCAAAAAAAGAAAAATAATTGAGGCTATGTCAAAGTGGCTGAGGAGTCAACTGAAAGAGCTTCTCATGGCCAAAGATGAAACAAGTTGAACAATATAACTAATAAAGTAATAGTGGATTATTAACTAAACTATAAAATGATTAACACATAATGATACAAAATCACTGAATAAATAAATAAGTTGGGTAAAAAGCAAATCCTGAAAAATTCCCAACATTTGGATTGTTACCATGCACTTATGAAGATAAAGCATAACATCCTAGTCCTAAAGTACGGGATGTACTTGATAATTTTCTTTCCAAAAATGTAGTAGGAAAGGGAGAGAAAGAGAATACCTTTATAGTGGAGAAACCTGACAAACACTACCCACGCCATGTGGTCAAGAGATGTCAACAGTCATAAGTCAATGGCTCATATGGATTGGTAATCATGAGAAACACATCAAACCATCTCAAACCATCCCAATTGAAGGCCATTCTACAAAATACATGAGCATTACTCCTCAAAACTGTCAAGGTCATAAAAGACAATCAAGTCTGAAAACTTACCCCAACTGAGAGGAGTTTGGGGAGGTATGGTAACTAAATGGAGTGTGGCATCCTGTATGCAGTTTTGAAACAGAAAATAGATATTAGGGGAAAACCAAGGAACTGTTAATAAAGTATGATTGTAAATTAGTTAAAACATATCAATACCATTAGGTGATAAGAAATATTCTGCACTATTTCAAGTTCTTACTAATAGGAGAAACTGTATATGGCATATAACAAAAACCTCTTTAATCTTTTTGAAATATTTCTAAAACTATTTTTTCTAAGATAGTTTATTTTAGAAACATAACACACACTCCAAAGCAAAGTACATACTGTACTTGTGATCCAAAAGATCTATAAGTAGATAACATTACTGAAAAGTCATATAGTAAAAATTTCAAGACAATTAAACTTGCAAAATAATCAAAGTAAACAGCCTATTCCAATTTTAAGTCAAAAGACAAGTCCAACAGCTTTCTCAAAACAATTTTTAAAATAAAATTTATTCATAAAACAAAACTAATGGCTGGTATTTTCTGTCAGGTTAAATTTTATATTGCTTTTAATCTTTATTGCATGTATGTGAAATACATTGCAGGTTGAGAGCAAAATTCACTTAGGCAACTAAATGACTTTTGTGCTGTATATTTTCACACATTAATAGCATCATTTGCATGCTAAAGAAATGAAATTTTTATTCTGCTGTAACCACTAAGGATTAATTTAACGAATTGAATAGAGTTTGGATTGCCTTCTGAGAGAGAGAAGGTTAAAAGGTACATTTTGCTAAATATTTAAAATCTTTAACCTTTGTGGTATAGATCTGCATGATTAAAGAAAAGATACATACTTAAAATATAATTGCATCTTGCTTGAAATTTTTCCTTTTTTAAGTTCAGAAGTAATTTACACGATTCTTTGAATTAATGCACAATATTTTCAAATAATGTTACAATTCTTCTATGGAAGAATTTCTAAACATATTTACCATATTTCATATACTATATTGTTAAACAGGTGCCCAGAGGAGGAAGTTTTATATGTGTACAGGCAGCACTAAGACTATGTCATATGCCCTTTTTTAGTAACATATGGGACCATTTTTAAACATATTGTGTCTATTCCTAAATGAACAGCTTTTATATTTCTACTTAATTATTAATTTGGTCACTTGTGGAAAACTAAAAGCTACCTTTTAATTTCTGTTCTTGGTGCTTGTGTATCAATTTTCAGTGACATCTGGTATGCTCATCACAAGCTATAAAACAGAGGAAGCTCATGTACTAGAAGGTTTTGGAAGCGATGGTAACTATATAGAGCACCAAATTATTTCTTTTATTAGATACAATCTCTTCTCACAATAAATGTATTACAACAAATCTATCAACTATGCAATATGATTGAGGCATCTCTGTAAATATGTAACATAGTACTCTAAAAAACTGAAACAATCTCTGTTGGAAAGATAAAAAGCAGTTTAAATGGAAAATTATCTTTTAAAACAAGTTTTATATTCTTGTAAATGCAGAAAAGAATCTGGAGTAACAAGGAAATATTTTAAGTTATATATTTTTGAATCACTAAATTTAATCAAACTCATAATGTTTCTATTTAGTATTCCATTACGCATTGAAGGAAAAATAAACCATTTCTGAGGTTTAGGCTCAAATTAGCTTTTCATACACAAATTTCATTACTCCATTATTTTACCTTTGCATTACAAATCCATACATGTCAACATATAAGCAAGTCAAAGTAGTAAGTTTTATTTTTGAAAAGATTAACTGTCTACAGAGCATACTATAGTCTCTTACTCCTCCCCACAGCCACAGGTCTTTCCATCCCTGTCAATCTGGTCTCTCTCCAGAAGCCTTCAGGTAGGAACCTGTAGCTCTGAGCCTCTGAAAAGCTTTTCCACTTCAGTCATCCTCGAGCCGATTCTGTCCAGCAGGATTACTGTTTGCTCAACTCTTAACATCTGGCCTCTCTCACAGGCAATTTCTTTGGTCTCTTCTTTTTTTGCCCCATATGTGGGTCACATTTGCCTGTTTTTTTGTATGCCTCATTATTTTTTTCTTGAAAGCTAGATCTTCTAAATATATTATTGTGATGACTCTAGATATTGGTTTCCATCTGCTTCTTGGAGCCTGCTTTTATTGTTGCTTGCATGTTTGTTTATTCAGCGACTCGGCTAGAACTTCTTACTAAAGTCTGCTCTCCCTGCTGTGTGAGTCTCTGATTTCACTCTTCCTAGGGTGTAGGTTGTGTGTGTGTTCACAATCGTCATGGGATGGCAATTGTTTTATCAGGGCCCTCTCAATCTCTTTCCGTGATCTCTGTTAAGCTGTCTGTCTCTACTGGTGCCCCATCCAGCTGTTAGATTTCACTAATTACAGATTGTATTGTTTTTGACAATGTGCTAGGGAATAAATTATTCTATAGTTTAGGTCAATTAAATTTGGATAGGGATAGGTTTTGAGGCCAATTTTGGTGTTTTGTTTTCCACCGTAGGACAGATTTTCTTAGCAATTTCCCTGGTTGTCATTGGGAAAGAAGCTGGCCTACAGAGCTTGTTTCTCTCCTGGAATTTATAGCCTTTGTTACTAAGGTACACCTAAATCTCCATTGTTTTTTAGAGTGCCCTTGGTCTTAAAGTCATCCGTACTCTATTTTAAGTTGAATTGTTTCCTTTGTTGAAAGCTTTGGAGTTCTCTGTTTACATGAACATGTCTCTTCCCCAAAACACCTTTAAGGTGGCTGCTCTGGACAGTAGATGGTTGCAATAACCTCTCTTCTCAGCTGGCCTCCCCTGACATTGAAAATCTACTCTAGAGAAGCTAGGGTGAAGGTGATCAGGACCCTGATGTTCTTGGTTTATTGTGTCTGGGCACAGCATCCACTCTATGGTTACAGGTTGGAAGAGTAAGGAAGTCCCAATACTTTATCCAACAATTTAAAATCTGTAGCTCTGAGCCAGAGAAGAATAGAAATGCTGGTGGCCTATGCCGTTTATAAATTGTCATGGTTCTTGATGGGGAGCTGAAGGAAGAGAGCATGTGGTCTTCTTGACCATGTCCACTCAGAGCGGTAGAGCTTCTGCCAAGTCAAGCTGGTGAGGATGGTGAAGCGATATAGTTCAACTTCCAGAAAAACAAATGAATTTTGCATTTATTAAATTACACCTTAGGATGATTTCCAGGAATTTTAAATGGTGTAATATGCAGTAAGTTCTTCTTACAGATAATCTATTAAAATTTAGCTTATTTTTAATTATAAAATTTGATGGTCTTTATGGATAAATAAAATGTGACATATCCAGACAATAAAATTCTATTAATTAAAAGAAACAAACTACTAATTCATGCTTTAACATGGATGAAACTCAAAAGCATTATGCTAAGTGAAAGAAGCCAAAAGCAACATACTATGTATTATATGAAACTTCCTGATAAGGCCAATCTATAATAGACAGAAGTAGATCAGGGGTTGTCTGGGATTAGAGGAGGTGATGATGATAGCCTGCAAATGAGTACAAGGGATCTTTTTGGGATGACAGAGATGCTCAAGAATTCAACGTTGGCAATGACTCCACAACTCTGTAAATTTAATAAGTACTATTGAGTTGTACAATTAAAAATGATAAGCCAGGCACTGTGGCACACACCTTTAATCCTAGCAACTCAGGAAGCTGAGGCAAGAAGATCACAAGTTCAAGGTCAGGGACAGCCTGTATAATTTAGCAAGACTCTGCCTCAAAATAAAACATTAAAAATGGGATGTGGGTAGAGCCCAGTGGTAGAGTGCTTACCTAGCATGTGTTAGGCTCTGGGTTCATCCTCCAATACTGAAAAAAAAATGATATGAATATTATAACTTAAGAGAGCTATTAAAATAAGATCATTATTTTTCTCTATTACCCCGATAGGTTTGCACATAGCATGGTCAATAAAATTGATTAGATGAGTAAATGAGTAAATCAATCAATATAAATTCTACTGGACACAGAGACCAACTCCTTGTCCAGCTGGGAGTGACAACAGAGAGGGAAATGTTAAATAGCCCTATAAGCTCACCCTGCTGGGATTTATCTCAGTTGGTAGAATGCTGCTCTGCAGTCTCTGAGGTCCAGAATTCAATTTCCGGCACCCCAAAAATGGGAGAAGGACATGGCAATCCACTCCCAAGGCAATCCTGAAACAATCAGCAATTGAAAAGCCTATAAGGGTCGCTAGGAGTCGGACATGGCTTGATGGCACCTAACAACAACAACAACAATAAGCTCACCCTATAACAAGTGGAGAGAATGAATGACAAACACACACAATGTAGATGATAGGAAATCAGGACAAATCCTTTCTGGGATTACCTCTGATAAACAAGACCATGTTTATTTAGCACATTCTACCTCCCAACTGACCCATTTTAACCTAAGGAAAAATGGAGAAAAAGAAAGATGGAAAGCTGAAAAAGCCCCACAGAATTTCACCCCTGCTACAAACAAAGAAGACCATAACGACCTTTATTTCTATTGTATCTAAGTTTTCATTTGGAGACACTCTCTGTGGCAAAACAGTATTAAACATTTTGGGTAATCACATTGATTATGCCAATTAATTTAAACACATTATTCAGGAACCCTTCACTAACCTCCAGCTGAGCCTTAGTACCCTTAGTTTATTGATTTCACAAAGAAATCACATACACAGTTAAGACTTCTCCATGCATCATTCTACTTCCAGAAACATAGTAGGGTTTTAACAAATATATTTCTTGTATGATTTAATGAAGTATTAGAGTTGCTAAAACACAATACTCAACAGCAAGTGTTGATAACATAACTTGGAGCTTTCAATTAGTTGAATATCTACTTGAAAACTTGCTATAGATTTCATTATTCTGTTATCCTACATTGAGATGTACATGTATTAAGAAACTAACAAAAGAATGAGCAACAGCTTTTACAACTGCTACTCTGTTCATACCTGCAGCCATACCACTGTGGCATCCAATCCAGTCAGATCTCAGAAGCTAACCAGGGTCAAGCCTGGTTAGTACTTGGATAGGAAATTGCCTGGGAGCACCAGATTCTGTAGGCTTGGGAGACGGACACAGCAACCCACTCCCAAAAAACAATCAGCCATTGAAAACCCTATGAATAGCAGAGAAGCACCAACAATACTGTTTTGCCTCTTGTACGTGGGTCACTATGAGTCAGACACTGACTCAATGGCACCTATCAACAACAACAACTCTGTTCATGAAAACATATTATCTAATAAACAGCCAGTGTGAAGGCCAATGAAAATTATATTTATCCAATTCAATATTATAAAGCTGAACTACCACCTGATAATATCAAACCAGTTAAAACACATTCCTCTTATTCATAAAGTTTTCAAAATTTCAAAATCACTATATTTGAGGGTTTTTGGTTTTATCATTATTGCATACAATAAATGTTTCTGCCATGTTCTAACCCACCACAAAGCAGGAACCAGTTATCATTTGTCTTTTGCTCTTTGTTAATTTGGGCATTTTCCTTACACGAAGTGACAAGAAAAGGGAGAGGAAGTGACATTTAAATGAGAAAGTGTTGCTACTTGATTGTAATGCCAATAAAAGAATTTGATGTGGGTTGAAGTTGAGAAATATCACTATATGCAGTTTTTCAATTATCTATGGATTTCAATTATGCAGAGATTCTGATCCTTTATCAGAATAAATAACTGTGACTTAATGAAACTTTTTTTGTATTGAATTTAAATTTCACCATTCTCAACTTCATTATCTGGAACTGGACTTTCATTTTCAAATACTGAAGGAAATTTCAGAAATTACATTATTTTTCCATCTCTTTGAAAAAGTTGACACATAGTGTCTCCTGCACCACAAAAACAATAAACCAAAAAGGCAGTCAGCCTCTTTTTAGTACTTTATTGATGGTAAGACAGTCTACTATATCTGAAACTTAGTGGCTTTGGTACTAGAAAAACATTTTCAGGCATAAGAATATGCATTGATGTGTAAGTTTCATTCATGTATCTTACACATGTACACACATAAGCCATAATAACAAAGTCTTGTTTTATTTTACTTTTTTTAAAAAAACTGGGAAAATATACTCTGTCTCTAAATCAGATGCTAGAGTTTAAATTCTGTCTCTGCTATTTATAATTTGTGTAAACTTGGTAAATATACTCTCTCCAAACTGGATGCTCATCTACAAAATGTTTGTGATAAAAAATGATTTCTAAGAGTCTAAATGCATATGTCAAGGTAACAAAATTGATCAAATGATAACTTTTTTTTTCAGTACTGAGGGCTAAACCCAAGGCCCCAAGCTTGCATGCTTTGCAAGTGCTGTACCACTGAGCTGCACCCCCAGCCCATTTTTAACTTTTTGAGACAGGGTCTCACTAAATTATGAAGTCTGTCTCTGGTCTTGAACTTGTGATCCTCCTGTCTCTACCTCTGGAGTTGCTGGGATTAAAGGGGAGCACCAGCGTACCAGGCTTTCAAATGGTAATTTTGAAAGGAATCCAAGATCATATCTGGGAAGGTATGAAAATTTGCTTCCTGTTACCTAAAGAAAACAGAAGAATTACTGCATTAATACTATAATATTGTTACTTTATTTTATATTTCTAGTGTAATTAAAAATGAGTATGACAACATGGAATATCAGGCCTTGCTTTGTTCGGAAAACTAAACACCTTAAAAACTTCTCATCTCTACCCATTTTGTTTTCCTTGATAGTCCTGTTGGCATTGAAAAAGTTCGTATCTGAAAATGTTTTGTTTAGCATTTCCATCAAACATTTCCTGAGTAAATAATATAGGCCAGGAATTGTGCTAGGAACTGGTAATATGGATATGAATAACTGATATTCCTTGCCTTGGTCTAACTCACAATCCAGGGGGGGAAAAACACAAGGGAAGAGTATTTTTTTTTCTTAAAATTTATCTGCTACAATTAAGGTTTATACACTATATCAACACAACCAGTCCTATAAAAGCAATCATGTTAAACCTTAAATATATTACTCTAAAGAAAAAAGTATGGAAACAATATAAATCTTACCAATAATTATATATTAATTTGTTATCAATGAATTTTCAGTATATTTTTCTGGTTAATAACATTATATTTATAGTATTCTTATCCAATTTGACTTATATCTGAAGTCTAAAATATCTCCAAAAATTAGGTAGAAGATATTAGAATGAGAGAATCAATTCACTTAGGACAGAATTTCCTTTTAGATTCTGAATTCTCTTAGATCAGAAGACTTGGACCCAGTTTAATTAACATGACGCTTTTGGTCAGGGAGCCATGGGCTCTCTCCTGCTCAAATCCTGAGCATTTTAGAAGCAGTTGTGGATCTGTGAGGATTACTGTCCTGTTTACACCTGTTACAACTCTTTAAGTAAGAGATACCCTGACAACATCATTTTCAAAGTGCTTCTATTTGATAAAAATCAGGCCTGACCATCAGCTTGTACTCCTGTCAAGTCTATTACGTATAATTTTCAGTTCATGCAATACTTTTAAAGCCAAACCAGAGTGCTATGCTGTAAATACAACTCACTCTTCTCCACAGCAGGCCCCCACTGTGTGATTATTCCTAATGACTTTACTTATCCACTCCTGCCAAACCAAGCATATCACTGAGGAGGTGCTGGAGTAGAAGAGGAAAACAATAGAGCATTCCTGTAATGATGTGGATTGTATCAGCCATTGACTTACACAATTAAAGAAGTAGTAATTGCCTGATGATATGCCAGGTGACCTTTGGGTTTTATGTATAAAATAATTCAGATTCCATAATACACAATAAGTAAAAGTGCCATTTTCAATATCACAGCTGGATCAGAGCAACCTACAATTTAGTCTACTATTTCCATGTGAACACAGAGTACTTGCATCAGCTTTTTCCATCTTGTCACAGATTTGATTGCATTATTTGGACCTTTCAAAGTAGTAAATAAGCAATCTGGTAACAAATTTCAAGTAAACGATTCCGGTCTTGGATATTTTCAGTCTTTCTGTTCTCCAACCCCATGTAGTGTTTACAGGATGAATCACCCAACAGGGCATTTATCTCAGTATAAGCCTTTAAATGTGTTCTTAGAGATATGACAGAATCTTCCATTTCTGTTTGGACACTGACTAACCTAGAAAGCACTGGCACATACATAGTAAGTATTTGTCAGCTTGTTTTCTGGTGCTAAGGATGGAACCCAGGGCTTAGCCCATACTAGACAAGTTCTCTACCCCTGATCTACATCCTGCACCCATGCAGTAGGCTATTGGTAAGAACCTTTGGATTAGTTAAATCTCTTAATCCCCAACATGCTATACTCACTACTGGGATGATTATAAAATATTATAAGCAGAAACCCCTTTAGACCATTTTACAAAGGACAATCAAGTAGTTTTCAAGGAAGTAGGTTCTTGGCTGAAGAAAGAAATAAATAGTGTTAAGATAATTTCCTTTCTCTACTTAGAAATCTGGACTGGGATTTAGCTCAGTTGGTAGAGCACTGCACTGCAGTCTCTGAGGTCCCGAGTTCAATTCCCAGCACTGCAAAAATGGGAGAAGGGCCTGGCAATCCACTCCCAAGGCAATCCCAAAACAGCCATTGAAAACCCTCTGAGGGTCGCTATGAGTCAGATACCGACTGGACGGCACCTAACAACAACAACAACTTAGAAATCTGTCTGTTTCAGAATTGGGAAACACCAGTGGGCCATTAATCAAAAGAAAAAGAAACAAAGAAAGAAAGACAGACAGACAGACAGACAGAAAGAAAGAAAAGAAAGAAAAAAGAAAGAAGGAAAGAAGAAAAAGAAAAGATAAAAGCACAAAAACCAACAACGTTTAAGAGAGGTTACAAATTAAAGAAATTACATGTTGTTTCATCAAATATAAAAGGAAAATTAAAACTTCTACTACTGCTTATTAAGTGTCATTATTAAACTTGTGCAACATTATGTTTCATAACTAATCAGAGTTGAGCTTTTAATTTATTTCCTGATATATCTATTCCACCTAAATATGTGCTAAAAGTAATAAGTACTTCCTGTTGTTGTTGTTAGGTGCCTTCAAGTTGGTATCCAACTCATAGCGACCCTCATAGGGTTTTCAATGGCTGAGTACTTCGGGATTGCTTTGGGAGTGGATTGCCAGGCCCTTCTCCCATTTTTGCGGTGCTGGGAATTGAACTCGGGACCTCAGAGACTGCAGCGCAGCGCTCTACCCACTGAGCTAAATCCCAGCCCCAAGTACTTCCTAGTCTGAATAAAAAGTATTTAACTAGCAGGCAAGAAAAACAGTCCTTGTCTAATGCATATTGAGCTATTAATTAAGGCTAAGCTATTCTAAGGTCCAGAAAAAAAAGTACTTAACTATTGAGACTAGAAATTGGACAAATGTCCAAAAGTAAAATAAAACAAATAAAAATTTTCATATGCTTACAAAATCGCATGCAATCTCAAATGACCCTTTTACCTTAGCTTATCCCTGAAAGAAAATCCTGCAGTTCTGTTTCTTCTCCCCTGTGATTGCCAGCTGATTTACAAAAATGTTTTATAGCACTTATAAGTCCTATACAAGAGATCAACATGAATCCCTCTCTACCTTCCTATCTTTCTTGCCAAATGTCTCTTACCACTAAAACCATTGTGGTTTCTATTCAATCCTTCAGGCCACTGACTCCTACCCTTTAAAAGGTAACTCCCAAAGCCATTAGACCCTTTTGACAAGGGATAATAATTCACCTCAATCTACCCTTCAAATTTGTTAAATGAGAGTAAAGTGGGTATGACTTTTGTGCTGCAGCCCAACACCTAACTCCAGCAGTTGTGGAAAGTAAAAGTGGGGATATAGCAATCGCATGGCCACCTGCTGTTCTTTGTGACAGTTCTCATTGTCCCTTGACACTGAAGTGCATAGCACTGTCACCCAATAACCAGGCAATCCAGAAGTTTGGAGGTATATTAAGGAGTGTATGGCAGTGTACACTGGTCTGAGGATTTATGCTGTCATTCTGGTACCAAGAATAAAAGCTGATAACATCTGCTTCCAAATGTATGTTTGCAAAACTGTCAAGCCAATGTGGTTTTTCTGCATTATTGAAAATAATTGCCTCTTCCAATATCAGGCATGGCTTAGTTTTGTAATTTTAGGTCAAAATTAAGGCAAACTATGGTTCTTAGGATTACATGTATGAAGAAAAAAGCTTCGGCTTCTCACTTACAGGGAAATTATGTATTACAAACATTTTTAGTAGTCCTGTCCAACTCTATAATCAAGATCCTCTCTTTTATAAGTACCTAATGATCTAATATTCAAGATAAAATGTTGCAGACTTCATGATTTTCACTTATTATTCAGACCAACTGTCTTATGACTATATAATATCTCATATTCCACTCAATTTCTAGCCTTAGAAAAGTTGAAAGTTGTTCTCTCTTATTTGAATTGTGATATTCAAATAAATGTGAGTCAAAAGAAGATTTAACCCTTTTTTAAAGTTAACTATTGTGGCCTGCTGACTAGCTGATTAAAAACAGAAACTATTTGATGAGAAACTATATTTTAAATTGAAAACAACAATATACCCAGCAGCCTCATCAGGAATAAATATGGGTTTGTAGGAACAAACACCAGACACACTTTCAGTTCTCATGGGGCTTTTTTCTAAGCAGAGCCATAGAAGGAGGAAGAGGAGGAGAATGAGGAGGAGAACGAGGAGGAGGAGAAGGAGGAAGAGGAGGAAAGGAAGTACGCTCTCATTACCACACCAAGAATGTACTATGGTAACTGAATTTAGTAGGAGAAAATAATTGGGTTGGAATTTATGTTTCGTAATATGAGAATGGAGCTTTTCCTATTTTTAGTTTAGGAGGAAACATGATTCCAATGTAATGCCACTGTTGATTTAAACAGCACATTTGACTTTTATGGAAAAGTTCCATTGAATGAAGTAAAGGAAAGCTTGTAGAGTACCCATAAATACTCTAATATGACTAAACTTGCCCCCTACACCTTTAAAGGCTAAAATTTACAGAGAGATACCAAGGGATGCTGTGAAGATGCATTGGATTAATTCACCAGCCTCTTACTTCTTTAGTTTCTGAGAGGCCAAATCTTTAAAGCTGACATATGGGATAGTGGTGATATATTGGATTAATTCTGTATCCTCTTACTTTCATTTCCAGTCCCATGTGTTTCAGTGGGCATTTGTCTCCATCACAGCCACATCACACCAAGCATTTGATTTGTCAGCTCATTTGGTCAAATACCACTCGAAGTAAGAAATGCCTAGGAAAAAGAGTCCACCTCAAGATCAGCATTCCATTATTGCAGTTGGCCCTAGTGGCTTTTGCCTTCCACTTTCTAGTAATCCTGCCATTATACTTCCCTTTCCCCCTAATCTCTTGAGGACTTTCAAGCCATAGTTTGGGTCATTCTCCTTCTCCCCCACCCTAATAATGCATCAATATGTAGTATGTATTCCATATTCTATTTAATGCTAAAAATCAGATTGCCATAATTTCTAGTCTCACTTCCTCTGAGTTTTTTCTGCTGTTTAATACCTCTGACTGAGTTTGTGGTTTAAATATTTCCCTAGTTCATTGTGCTATGACAAGCATGGAATATAAATTTGGTATAGACAAAGAACAGAAAAATCAGGAAAAAACTGGGAACTGTATACAAACTTTATCACTGTCTTTCTTGAGACATTCTAAAACCAGCTATAAAGTAATTAATATTTAAATTTGTAGATGAAAACTTTTTATGCATAGTATTTCCCATAATCCTTATATCAAAATGAAGTGATTATTAATCTCCACCTAGATTTACCTGCAAAAAGACTAAGACTTCAACAAATTAAGTAACTCCTCAAAGGTTGCATAACTAGTAAATGGCAAAGTTCAGATTGTAACCAGTTTTAATGAATCTGTATTATTCCCTAACTCATTCTGATCTCCTTTGAAAGAGTTGTTATGGCTTGAAAACAATAAAATATAGATTAACATCCATAAAAACAGGCAATATAACAATGCAGCTATGATCTAGCACATTCCAGCATGGTAAAACAAGTAGTGGGTATCTGTATGAAATATATATATTGCTGTATTTAGAGGAAATGTGAATGCTTCCAACAGTTGTCCTTTTGTGAAGTTCACACCATAATCACATATTCTATATTTGACTTTGGGTAGATTGTAATCTTAGCAAAGGGAAACAACACTAATTCTCTTTAACATAAACACCAAGAAGGAAAATAAGTTAATCTTTTCACCTCAGATTCTGGCCAATGTTGACTGTACAACTTCTTAGGACTGTACTTTGTTGTTAGATGCTGTTGAGTGGAATCCAACTCATAGCAACCTTATGTACAAAGAATGAAACACTCTCTGACACTGTACCATGCCCGCCACCACTGTCAGTGTTTCTCTGCTACTCATAAGATTTTCAATGGTGGATTGTTTCAGGAATGGATTGCCAGGTCCTTCTCCCTGGCCTGCAGCACCTGGTATTCCCAGGCAGTCTCCCATCCAAAGACTAACCAGGCCAATTCTCCTTAGCTTCTGAGACCAGTTGGAATTGGATGCTAGAGTGATATGGCCTCAGACAGGACTGTACTAGAAACTTCTATTTCATTCTGCTCACAGTATTGATAGGGAAGCTTATGTCTTCTACATTGATTCTCTGGAAAGTGTATCTAGTACACAACCTAAGCGAACACATACATTACTTTTACAATAAGCACTCTGGAAGAATTGCTTTTAAGCAGTGAAATGGTAGGCTATATAGAAAGAGGGACATCATGAAATAATACTTGGCTGATAGTACATAGAAGAGAAATGAAGTTAAGATTTATGAGAAATTTGGTAGCAAAAGCAAGGGAGTGTCTGATGAGAGAAAATAAAATGAGTTGTTCAGAAAGACCTCCATCAGAAGAGTGCTGCGTGTTGGAAGTAGCATTTAAACCAGAGGATCCAGTTTCCCTATATATTAGCTACAAAATAGCTTTTGATAATCTATTTAAATCCCTGAGACACCCTCTAATACTGTTATTGAAAAAACTTTAGGAGAAAACATACATAAGGTGTTTTAAAATACATATATGTGATAAATGGGGATGGAGCTAAGGAGTTTGTTACAAACTACTCTGCAAATAAAATTTTATATAAACAGACAGCAATGCTGATGAGTTCAAATGAACTTTGAATCCTTGGTGACCAAAGAAATGGTCAATTATCTATATATAGATAACATGGTGTCAATTTTTCATCTTCAAATTTAAGCTTGAATGAACTATCATTTTACCAAATCCCTACTATGGCCAGTAGCTAGAATTATATGTTCGAAACATGTATAATTTGAGTGTTTTTACAGTTCTTGTCACATAAAAACAATGAGACAGCAATTTGGCTATCATCATAGTTTGTTTTGCTTTGCTTTGTTTTGTTTTGTTTAGCTATGTAGTTTTACTGGCCACTATTGCAATGTTTAAATTAGGCTCAAGCTTGCCTCTGTTAACAAAGATTAAGGATGACTCATGCCCTGATTGCCTCCAGGAAATGTTGGGTAAAAGGAAAAGCAGCACTTTTGGCAGCAAAGCGATACATCCACTCAGAATAACTGTTCCAGATAAATGAGCTCTGAAATGGGGAGTGATGAGACTTCGTATCATTAGGCAGGCCTACAGGAGGCCTTACCTTCAGTCTTTCTGTTTCAGGTAAAAGGAACTTACTTAAGAAAGTACCAGAGGACAGAATGGTGCATGAAGCACAGCTCCAACTGTGTCCATGGTAGGCAGGCTGAAGTCTTGAGTCATCCAGGGTGCAGAGAGGTGGGGAGGAACATGTCACCTTCAGTCAAGCTTATCTAGACAAAATACAGAAGATGCTTTCAAGAATTATGGAGATTTTACATGCTATTGCTATATAGAATTCAATGCAAAGGAAAGGTTAAAACTAGTAGGATTTTCATTTATTTGATTGTGTACCAGGATTGAGGGCTGGGATTTAGCTCAGTTGGATTTAGCACTGCGATGCAGTCTCTGAGGTCCCAAGTTCAATTCCCAGCACCGCAAAAATGGGAGAAGGACCTGTCAATCCACTCCCAAGGCAATCTCGAAATAGTCTGCCACTGAAAACCCTATGAGGGTCGCTACGTGTCAGACACGACTTGACAGCACCTAACAACACCACCACCACCAGGATTGAGTCAAGGAGTGACAGTATGGAATATTTAACCTGGCTTTTGGAAATCAGCATTATAATTCTCTAACATTAAACTAAAATGCGATCTTCAGAAAGGCTGGCATGAATAATGCTCCAAAGGCACTTCAATTATAGCATTGTATCATTCTTAATCTAAACTCTTGATAATGAAAAGAGGAGCCACCCTGGTCCATCTTTTGGCCAGCTCCACGGCTGTTTCTATTCTGTATCTGTCCACAAGGTCAAAAGCGAGGTCTAAATTAGGGCATCTCCCAAAGATAAACAGCATGGGGCATGTTCAGTACCAGCTCATTCAGATGCACCATAGGCATATTCTAAAATATATCTGATGACTCAGCCTTGAGTAGAGACTTGAAAACCATTCTCTATTTTCAGATCTTTTATTTAATGTTTTATGAAACCTGCAAACTGTACAGTAGAGAGAATCACTTTTCTTTTCAGTCAGCATGATGCCATGACAACCAGTTGAAATGTGAAAGATTGTCAAATCAACAATTGCTTTGTCTACATGATGCTACATAACAACTAGTTTGATTGATTTGTTTTTTTTTCCCGTACAAATGTGTTCCGTTGTTGAAGAATGTACATGCTTTTTAATAATCATAACTTTTGTTCTCTTCACAGGGTACAAACTCATTTCAAACATATTATTTTTATTCTGATTTTCCCAACAATCTCTGGGCTAACAATAGAGCAAATATTATATTTATTTTACAAATGTCACTTATAAGTAGGAATTACATTGTATAAACATAACTATCCAAATTAATTTGCTCTATTTTCTCCAAATGAAACTAAAAAAACTACAGTGGCTTGACTATAAATAGTGTGTAAATTTTGTCTGTCCCAAATAAATTGTTCCATAAATGATATCCAATATGATTTTTGTTGTTTTCTATCATTACCAGAGTATCTCCTTTCTCCCTGGATTATTGTCCTTCCATCTATACACATATATTGATTACCCCCATTCACTTGAACAGTGTTGATCTTATGGGAAAAAATAAAGAATCCTTTTCCATTGGCAACTTATGTTTTCCTTGTTTACTTCAGTAAAATAGATGTCCCCTGAAATATAATTCAGTTCTAACATATTGAATGTATGAAAATTTATTCATTAGCATTGTAAAGATACTGAGGCTTAAGAAAATAATTTGGTCAAGGTCACCTGATGGGAAGTGCTGTCATCAGGACCTGATGCCATACCTATATCACTTAAAAGTTGATTCACTTAGCCATCTTTTAAAATAAATTTTCAGGTTTATTATTAAATTCTAAAATTCTTACTATGTAACTCCCCATCAATAGTTTTCTATCCTCCTATGGAAGGACAGGTACCAAGTAGAAAGGAAATGCTCATTCAAATTTAATTGCTAAATTGATCTTGCTTGTTAAATTTAATTTTATTTACTACCAAGACATAGTGTTCTTAAAAACCAAGTATGATTAATTAAGAAAATGAGTTTCTTAATTTTTTGCCTCCCATTTAAATAGCAAGATCTGACCCTGGATCTTTCATCTATGGATAGAGATACCTGTGATTTATTTATTCTATCAACCAGCAGATTTTATTAAGGACCAGCTGTATGAGAAACAAAATAGATTCATGGAACTTCATAACTTGCAATTGAACACGTGGTTCCAGTATAAAATAATAAGAAGTATGAAATAAAGAAGTGAAAGGCATAGTCAGGGACGTTTCAGAGGAAATGAATTTGATCTGGATCCTAGAATAAGCTTACATCCCAAAAGTAAGAAGATATTTATGCTGCAAGCTGAGTTTGAACTATGAGTTAGTTGAAAAAGAGCAGATTCAGGGAGATAGAAAAATACATTCAATGTCTTTGTTGGTTAGTTTTATGTGTCAACTTGATTAGATTAGTTTACCTTGTTATCAATGAAACACTAAAATTGGTGTTGCTGTGAGGGTATTTTGTAGATTTGGTTAATATCTACTCTCATCTGACTTTAAGTAAAGGAGACTTTCCTTGATAATCTCAATCGGCCTTATCCAACTATTAAAAGGCTTTAAAAGAAAACTAGACATTTCCTTGAAGAGAAAGAAATTCCATCTGTAGACAGTATCTTCAACTCCTGCCTGAGAGTTCTGCCAGTTGGCTTACTCTTAAAGTTTCAGACTTGCCAGGCCTCACAATTATGTAAGATAATTTCTTGAAATAAGTCATAAGTGTGTCTATTCATATATGTATGTATGTATGTATGTATGTATGTATGTATGTATATAATATGGGCTGGGATTTAGCTCAGTTGGTAGAGCGCTGCGCTGCAGTCTCTGAGGTCCTGAGTTCAATTTCCAGCACCGTGAAAATGGGAGAAGGGCCTGGCAATCCACTCCCAAGGCAATCCCGAAGCAGTCAGCCATTGAAAACCCTATGAGGGTTGCTATGAGTCGGATACCGACTTGATGGCACCTAACAACAACATATATATTATATATTACATATTACATGTACACAAATATACACACCCTACAATTCCTCTGTTTTCTCACAAGTCAGTATACTCATATCCTAGAATTCTGATAGCAATGTTGGTACTGAAAAGAAGGATACTGCTGCAACAAACCCCTCAAATCATAGAAATCATTTTGGAACAAGATGAAAGTTATACTGGCAGAAATATTGTCAGCTTAGAATGAAAGGAACAGAGATCAATGCAATGAAAGGGTCACAGAACTATCAAAATTCTGCAGGCAAGAAGCAGGTTAACAGAGCTACTCAGTTACAAACATCTGTTCCCACTACAAAAGAAGCAAGAAACAATGATGAGTCTGTCAACAGTGGTGCCAAAGTTAAGGAGGTGGCCTCCAAGGGAGCAGGGGACACAGCTTTGAGCCACAGAACATTGTTCTCAGGGCTTTAAGCCTAGTGGAATTGGCCTCACTGGATTCCAAACACTTGGACCATTGCCTCTGTATTTTTTTTCATTTTTCTCTTCTGGAATGGGAATATCTACCCTATGCTTATATCCCCAATGTATTCTAGATGCAAATAATTTGCTTTCTAAGTTCACAGGACAGTAGATAGGGATGAATTTTGTGGCATGATGAATCATACCTATAGTCTCACTCATACATGATTTAGATGATTTTGATGACAGGATTTGAGACTTTTTGAACTAGCCACACTGTATTGAGATTTGGGATTTAGAGTCAATGCTGCAATGGATTCAGACTTCTGGGAATTAGGGGGTGGTTTATCAAACCCAGGTCCAGAAGCTCAATGCATGTCTGAGATATGAGTATTGGAGAGAAAGAAAGGCTTCATTCAGTGTCCAAAGAATGGAGGAGAGGGAACTTTGCTCACAAATCAGCTTCCCTACTTCAGGGGGCTGAGGCATACCCAAAGTTGTTGTTGTTAGATGCCGTCAAATCAGTGTCCAACCCATAGTAACTCTGTGTATGATAAGTGAAACACTATTGTCAGTGCTTCTCTGATATTCATACATTTGTTGTTGTTGTTAGGTGCTGTCGAGTCGTGTCCGACTCATAGCGACCCTCATAGGGTTTTCAATAGCAGATTGTTTCAGGATTGCCTTGGGAGTGGGTTGACATGTCCTTCTCCCATTTTTGTGGTGCTGGGAATTGAACTTGGGACCTCAGAGACTGCAGAGCGGGGCTCCACCAACTGAGCTAAGTCCCAGCCGCTATTCATACATTGTTGTTGTTGTTGTTGTTGTTGTTGTTGTTGTTGTTGTTAGGTGCCATCGAGTTGGTATCCGACTCATAGTGACCCTCTGTACAACAGGGGAAGCACTATTGTCAGTGCTTCTCTGCTGTTCATAGGGTTTTCAATGGCAGATTGATTTTTGGGAGGGGGTTGCCAGGTCCTTCACCCAAGCCTACAGCTTCTGGTGTTCCTAGGCGGTCTCCCATCCAGGTACTAACCAGCCCGACCCTGCTTAGCTTCAGAGATCTGATGGGATCAGATGTCATAGAGCTACAGCTGCAGGCCATAGGATGAAATTAATGAGGGAGAACGATGGGCTAATGAGGGGGAAAAATAATCATGCATTTGTGGGAGTAGGTGGAGATCGTTCAGGTACTCAGGTTCCACCTCTTTTCACTCCTTTCATGGTCTGTTATTTCTAGTCATTTGGCTGTAGGTGTCTTTAACTTTGAAAGGAGGGGAAAGAGAGAAGGTAGACAAGTCTAAGTTCACTCTGTATTACAGGGTCCTCAAGTGATCAACATGTCTATATGCAGTGCTGAGTTGAAACTGATTCAGAGGTCAAGGCAGCATAAAGGACTGAGGTAATATGAAGACAGAGATCACAAGACTTTTCTTCACATTTCAGTCACCTATCAGACATCTTTAGGCCAGTAAAAGTGTCCTTTAAGTCCCTGTGAGTTAATTTAGGTGTTACCATGACCCACATGGAAGAGGTGTTATCTTAAACAAAGCTGCTGGGAAACTAATAATGTATTGCTCAGCTGTGTAATCTCCCAAATTAGTGCTCTTTAAATTGACTAGGAGCTAGTGAAACTAGAGATTTATTTAGATTTTTCTAAAATCTGACACCAAGAGAGAGAGATTCATTATGAAAGGTCTGTGACTAGGGCTGCTGAGAGCATTTTATGGGACAGGCATTTTCCTCAGTAACAGGCAGGAGTATTTTACACATGGAATGGATGTGAACCTATAGGAACCAGAGGACAGACTATAACAGATTGAATTTAGCCCTTACTATTCCTGCTTGGAAATTCAGAATGTGACCTTAATTATAATATCAATTTTGTAGTTGAACTAAAGGATCTTGAAATGAGAAAATCCTAGATTAAAGTGGGCTGCCCTAACAAAAGACAGAAAAGGAGACAGAGTTACATAAGGAAGAAGTTGATATGAAGACTAAAGCAGAGATTCAAGTGACATGTATAGGAGCCAAGCAATGTCTGTGTGGACTGCAAACATCAGGTGTTAGGTGAAAAAGCACAGAATGGATTCTCCCACACAGCCTCCCAAAGAAATCAGCTCTGCTGCCACCTTCATTTTAGACTTCTGGCTTTCAAAACCATGAAAGCCTGCATTTCTTTAAATTTAACCTACCAAGCTAGTGGTTATCTGTCACAAAAGCTTCATTGGGCTAATTAATGACCTTGAGGTATATGAGAAATAAAGAGATAAAAAAGAAGGAAAGCAGGAAAGGAAGGAAGGAAAGAAAAAAGTAATGAAGGAAGGAAGGAAGGAAGGCAAGCAAGGAGAGGAGGGAGGGAAGGAAGAAGGAGGAAGGGAGAAAGGAAAGAAAGAAAGAAATAGAGAACAGAAAAAGAAAGGAAAGAAGAAAGAAAAAAGGAAAAGAAAGAAAGGAAAGAAAGAAAGAAAGAAAGAAAGAAAGAATAAAGAAAGGAAGGAGAAAGAAAGAAAGAAAGAAAGAAAGAAAGAGAGAGAGAGAGAGAGAGAGAGAGGAGCATGACTGGACTATACAGAAAAATAGATCAGTGACCAGACCTGATGGTAAAGAACTAAGCAAAGCCTGACATCTCCAAGGCCCTATAGGCAAATGAAGGGCTTTTCCTCAGAAATACAATGTGATCAAATTTTCCTTTTGAAGAATCTCTGTGGCCACTATTAGAATGCACTAGAGCTAGTGTGGACAGGGAGTCAGTAAAGTGATGGAACAAAGTAAGAATTCCAAAATCCAAGCAAAAAATTATGAATTAAGAAAAGAATAAGAATTGAAAGAACAAACCAAGTAAGCACAGGAGCAGACGAGAGTCGCTTAGCCTAACAAAATGCAAGCATAATTATAGTCAAAGTTGTTTCAGCTAATTAACACGACTGGATGGCTGGAAAGTGTGTGGACTTCACAGTAAGACAGACTTCAGTGCTCATGACCTCTTGGCCACTTTACTTATGGTCAAGTTGCATAACTATGGAGACAGTTTCCCAATGTGGTAGTTGGTACATTTTTAGAGATATTGAATGGTTTGGAAATTTTACAGTATAATATAAAAGCATAATAGAGCAAATAGAAGAGAGAAGGAGATATATTTTGATTCTTTTTCTCCTCTTCCTTCTCATATCACTATTTTGAATGTTTTTGTAGCAACATGGTTATCCCAACTCTTCAATTCTACATTAGCTGAGCATGCATTCTACCAACCTTATCATTTTCTCTCTCCATTTTCTCTCTTTTGCTCTTTTGTACCTCATTTAGATACAAAAAATCACTCTACTACTATGCCTCTATTTCCTCACAATTTTTTTTGTGGTACTAGGGGTTGAACAAATATTGTAATGACATGTGCAAAGAGCTGGAGACAGAAAACTAAAAGGGAAGAGCACACTCTGTGTTTCTCAAGATTAAGGAACTGAAGAAAAAATTCAAGCCTCAAGTGGCAATACTGAAAGACTCTACAGGAAAAATATTAAATGATACAGGATACATCAAAAGAAGATGGAAGGAATACAAAGAGTCATTATACAAAAAAGAATTGGTAGATGACCAACCATTTGAAGAGGTTGCATATGAAAAGGAATCAATGGTATTGAAGGAAGCTGCCTTGAAACACAAGGCCCCAGGAATTGATGGAATACTAATACAGATGTTTCATCAGATGCAGCACTGTAGGGATTAACATGTTTATGCCAACAAATTTGGAAAACAGCTATCTGACCAACTGACTGGAAGAGATCCATATTTGCGCTTATTCCCACAAAAGGGGATCCAACTGAAAGTGGAAACTATCAGACAATATCATTAATATCACACACAAGCAAAATTGTACTAAAGGTCATTCAAAAGTGACTGCAGCAGTATATAGACAGGGAATTACCAGAAAATCTAACCAGTTTCAAAAGAGGGCAGGAAGCCAAAGACATCATTGCAGATGTCAGATATGTATTAGCCTAAAGCAGAGAATATCAGAGAGAAGTCTATCGGTGTTTTATTGATTATGCAAAGGCATTAGACTATGTAGATCATAACAAATTATGGATAACACTTTGAAAAATGGGAATCCAGGGCACCTAATTGTACTGATGAAGAATCTGTACATGAACCAGGAGGCAGTTGTTCAAATAGAACAAGGAAACCCTGCTTGGTTTAAAGTTGAGAAAGGTGTGTATCAGAGCTGTATACTTTCACCATATATCTTCAATTTATATGCTGAGCAAATAATCCGAGAAGCTGGACTTTATGAGAAAGAGTACGGCATCAGGATTGGAGGAAGACTCATTAACAACCTGCGTTATGCAGATGACACAATTCTGCTTGCTGAAAGTGAAAAGGATTTAAAAAATTTACTGATGAATATCAAAGAACATAGCCTTCAGTGTGGATTGTGACTAAACATCAACAAAATAAAAATTCTTAGGAGTGGGTCAGTATGTAACTTCACAATAAGTGGAGGAAAGAGTAAGGTTGTCCATGATTTTGCTTTGCTTAGCTCTATAATCAGCATCCGTGGAAGCAGCAACCAAGAAATCAAATGACACATTGCTTTGGGAAAAGCTGTGGCAAAAGACCTGTTTAGAGTACTGAAAAGTAAAGGGGTCACATTGAAGACAAAGGTGCACCTAAACTCATGCCATAGTATTTTCAGTCACATCATATGGTTGTGAAAGCTGGACATTGAACAAGAGAGACAGAAAAAGAATTGATGCTTTTGAACTGTGGTGCTGGAGACGACTGATGAATATACCATGGACTGCCAAAAGAACCAACAGATCTGTCCTAGAAGAAGTGCAACCAGAGTGCTCCTTGGAAGCAAGGATGGCTAGACTGCATCGTACATATTTTGGACATATAGTCAGGTGGGAACGGAGAAAGACATCATGTATGGTAGAGTGGCAGGTCAACAACAAAAAGCAAAACCCTCCACCAGATGGATTGACACAATGTCTGCAACAATATAATTAAACAAGATTGTGTGCCCAGCACAGAATCAGGGAGTGTTTCAATCTTCTGTACATAGGATCACTATGAGTCAGACTTGACTTGCTGCCACCTAACAACAACAACAACAAAGGGGTTGAACCCAGGGCCTCAAGCTTGTATGCTTTGCAAGGGCTGTACCACTGAGCTGCACCCCTAGCACATTTTATTTTTTATTTTTTTTAACTTTTTAAACAAGGTCTCACTAAATTATATAGGTTGCCTCTGGTCTCAAACTTGCAATCCTCCTGCCTCTGTCTCTGAAGTTGCTGGGATTACAGGTGTGTGCCACTGTGCCTGGCTTCCCCACAAATCTTCAGTCAGCTCCCTTTCCTCCTGCACATAACACATGAGTGATAACATACATCCCTCAGGAACACCAGCTTGTTCCCTCTCTCAAGAAATCACCAAAGCCATGACTGGTCTGGTCAGCAAGTGTTCTTGTAATATGTACTGATTTCGGATGTTTATTTTCCTTCAATGACTTTGCCTATTATTCCAACTAGTTTGGAAGCATCCCAAGAAAGAAAACTGTATTGATATCGCAGAGAGTAGGAAATTTACTGCATTGATATAATTCGAATGACTGTGTTCAGTTTTTTTTTTTCAGTTCCTGAAGAAAGACTATCCAACAATTCTCTACATTCTGCTCAAATTCTGACTCCCCCTTTGTGAAAATTATGAAGAATGATTAGGAGTTATTCTTTTTATTTATTTTTATTTTATTTTTTTGTGTGTGATTCTAGGAGTTTGAATCCAGGGCCTCATACATGCTTTGCAAGCACTCTACCACTCATCCACCCCATTTTTTACCTTTCCTTTTCATTTTGAGACAGTCTTGCTAAATTGTGCAGTCTGCTTCTGGCGTCAAACTCTTAATCCTCCTTTCTTCACAGGGATTACAGGTGTGCGCCATCATGCCCCTCATGCAGCATATTTTGACTCTCACTTTTAATATGAACAATTCTGTGTTCTGTTGCTGTTGTTGTTGTTGTTGTTGTTGCTGCTGCTGCTGCTGTAGGTGATATCTGGTAATCTCTGCCTCATAGCGCCCCTAAGTACACCAGAACGAAAAACTCCTCATCACTGTGCCATCCCCATCTGCTGCACTATGTCAATTCTTCTCTGCTCTTCAGAGGGTTTTTAATGTCTGATTGTTTTAGGATTGTTTCAGGAGTGGGCTGTCAGGTCCTTTACCCTGGGGATCAAACCCAGGGCCTCAGAGTGTGCAGAGGAACTCTCTACCAACTGAGCTAAACCCTAGCCTGGTCTGCGTTCTCTACCCTCCCTTAGAACTTTCGTCCTCAAGCCTGCTCTGTTTCTTTATTCATATTCTTACTCCTGCCTTCATGATTTCCTCACTCCTTCCTGCCTAACCAAGTCTCACTCAGTTTTTATGACCAATTTACCTGCAAAATCTTCCCAGTCTAATCCAGCCCCCAAATCCTTCTCTTTCTAGTTGTACTTGAAGTCAATACCAAAACTTAAGTTGTGTATTTTATGCAGTTTTTAAGTGCATTTTACACTCATTTCTCAACCAACTATATGACAAACTATTTGCAGACAAAGAATATATATTTTAAAAAAGCATGAAAGCACAGAGAACAAAGCAAATGATGCTATAAATACTATAAATATTATGACTGAGAGCAATAGAAGGATGAAAAACATCTCTGAATCAGCAGGGAGTCTTATTCAAACCTCACCTACCCATCTGTGCTTCTGAAAATATGTCCAGAAAAATGTACCTCTTCCCTATGCTGTTCTTAGACTCCAGGCATCATGACCATCTGAGGTCCTATAAATGCAGCTCCTAAAATCCTCATGCAAAGATTCTGTAGTGAGGCCTTGGCATCTACATTTTTGCCAAGCTAATCAGGTGATTCTGATTCTGAAAGTTGAAGGACAATCTTGTGAGAAAAATTGCTGTAAGGATAAGTAATGAAATAAGATGTCCTGGGACCTAAAACTGACCATGATGAGAAATACAGGGTCTAACTGGATAATCTTCCATTCCCTATAAATTATGACCTGGAATGTTGGATTCTGGGCCTCTCCAACTCTTTATAACTGCCATGTCTCCAGAACCTCACTTGATAATCTTCCCTGAAACTTTCTGTCTAGACTTAACTTTCCCATAAACATTCATGTAATACTTAGGATGTTCTAGTCAGTGTTCTATAACATATACACACTAAGCTTCACAAAAATTCATGAAATAGAATCATCTTACTGGCAGTGGATTACAGATGATGGAACTAAGTCATAGAAGAAAATTGCCCAGGGTCATAGACCATGGATAGAACAGAACTGAGACTCAACCCCACAAATTATGGCTCCAAAGTCCATAGTCTTAACCAATATAAAAACACCACAACATATTGCTTCACAGCCTCTACCTTTTGCATTTACTGCATTCTTTCCCCAGCTGCTGATGTCAATGAAATCAAAGACTAATTCTTCAATAGTATGACATTCTAAGAGTACAACCCAGAACAAGACCCCCCCTGTGGTTTTATAATGATAGCAAATCCAGAAAATAGATGTGTATCCAATCCTATTGGTAGGTATTACAACAGGGACAAGGACAGGACATTTTAGGACCATAGAGGGAGTAAATCTGTCTCAGACTTGGGACTGAGAAGACCCTTCAGTAGAAATATCATTTCCAATGTGGTCAGAAGGAGCTCCTTCAAGCGAGTTAACATAGAACATTCACAGCACAGTGCAGGGGTGGCTGGGAAAGGAGGTGGCCATGAGAGAATATTATAGTCAAAAATCTACAAAAAATCACAAGGCAAAAGAAGGTTTGGAATATTCCCGAAACTTCTAGAAGCTCATTGTTACTATAAAGAAGAGTAAAAGACAGTAAATGGTAACAGATGAATGAAGGAGGAAATTTTCCATAGAATCTTATTTTGATTTCTTTCTTTGAGCTGCTGACCTTAAGGAATTCACTCATACTCTTGATTATTCCCCATGCTGAACTGCTTAGTTTGAAGTTTTCCTGACCCATGAAATAAGCCTGATCAAATCTTGGTGACTCAGCAGATCTCACCTTAGGCCTTCCCTCTGAAGTTAATATGTGCTGATTGATTAATTAGTTTAACAAATAAACACCTTATTTCTAAGCATACCCCTGCATACGGGTGAATATAATCACCTTTAAACAACAAAAATATCAAAGAGGATTTGAAACTCTAATCATAAAAATATACAATAAAAGAAAACCTAACCTATTAGTTAAAATCTAGAATCTTTTTTGTCAGTTGTTTAAATCTTTCTAATTTATAGTTAGGGACCTTCATTTTCAATCTTCATTAACAAGCACAGGGCAATAAAGATGGATCACTGTATTAATAAAGCAAAATTATTATGTGTTATTTATACAGGACAGCAATAAAATGTGACCAAGAAGATTAAGCATTCTAGCATGCTGTAATTTATGTCAAAGTAATGCCCTACTTTGAAATCAGACTCCAGCTTAAACTACGAAGTAGGGAAAATATTCAAAACAGCTAAGGAGATTGGCAAAATAAAAACCAAGCTTCATGTAGAGTATTGACAAAAGAAATTTAACCTATTTAAAAGAAAGATCACTTAGAGGATATAACCAGAGAGAAAAGAAAGTTTAAAATAGTTCATTCTCTCTCCCTTCCTTAAATGTCCATGTTTAGTCAATGTCATTTGAAAAGCTTCATTAATAAGAGCAAGTGAGCTAAAGTGTTTCAAATGTCCACAGAACCTAAGAAGCCATGTCTGATCCTCACATTCTTAGACATTAGTTAGGGAAAATACAAGGAAAATCTTAATATATTTAGAGATATCCAGTTCTTAAAGTGAAAATCTCCACAATTTAAATAATACTTTAAAAAAAAGAATGAAAACAAACAAAAATAAATTAGTGCTGGCAGCATACATAACTCTTATTATATTTATCTCTACTAAAAATGTAAAGTACCTCTTTGAAATAAAATTTTAAGAATAAATGCATAATATTGTTTATTTCAATTTTTCTGAGCCCTGATTTTTAAAAAGGCAATAAGACTATAATTTTTAATCTGGGGCCCCACCAAGAGATTCCTAGCAATATATCAGGGTAAATGGATAGGAAGGGTTATAAATCTGTTATCACCCTGGAGAATCAATTTTACCAAATAATTGTGGGTGAAAGTTCCTTTTTTAAAAACAGGTTTTGTCACACCCACATACAACCAAAATTAGATTTTGAGTGTGAACCTAGAAACTAGAACTTTTAGGAGCAGTAAGGGACTGTCAAATTTTATACATTTGTGAAGAAACCATTGATATTAATACTACAGTTGAATTAAAGAGAAAGAGTCCTTTAGGAAAAAGAAAAGGGCACAGATTAAGATTACGGTGTTACAGTTGTCAAGACTGTTTCTTCAGTGCTGGAATTTTCAGTGTCTTGTGTCTCCACATTTTTATATCACACACAAACACACATACACATAAATCTTTGGCTCACCAACTTTATTTCAATCTCCCCCCATAAATCTTTCCATCTTTTCTTAAACACATGATTTCATGGGAGCTCAGAAGATGATTATATCCAAATGGAGCACTTGGACATATGGAGGACCCTCAAAAATCCCAGAACTAAGATCTCTATGACTCTCTTTCTCCCATACTCCCAGCATCTCCTTCATGTTTGATCTTTATTCTTTAAGGGAAGTCCCCTTCTTCCTAGAGAGAAATGCAATTGTGTTTAATCCCTTCCTTAAGAATCTCATGAAATAACTAAAAAGATAGCCACCAGAGAAGAACAGGGACAAAAGTCCCCCCTTTTTATCCATCCTACTGAGGGAAACTCTAAGAGATTACTTGAAAGACTTTATCTATGTCATAAGGCAACTTTGCTCCCAGGGAATTTCTTCCTCCATCTTCCTGTAACTTGTAACTACCTCCCTCATAGCTGAGTGGAATTTTGTTCCTTATCTGCTTCTTGGGCTCATTCACTTCTCCTAGAAATCACTTACTACTCCTTTAAAATTGCCTGCAATTCCCCTTCCATTTCCATTTCCTTTTCCTGAACAAAGAGAGCATTTAAGATAAACCATTTAACCCTTTATTTAACCCTTTGCCACATAATTTGGCAATGGCTCATGTGCACATTAAATAGATCTTTTCTCCTGTTGATTTATGTATTGTCAATTCACTTCAACAAACCTTCAGAAGATGGAAGGAAAATTTCCTCTTGCCTCTACAGTTTCCACTGCCCGGTATTGTAGAATAAACAAGTATTCTGGAGTTTGAAAATGTGTATTAACTTAGTATCATATTGTTTTCGCATTTTAAAACTTCAATGATTTAATTTTTCACAATGAATAGTAATTGAAGTTTCAGAAAAGAAAGTTTGAAAATAATTCTGAGTATGAAGCGTTCTCATCTGTAAAATGTGGACAATAACTGCTCTATAATTTCATAAAGTATAATGTACACTGAAGTACTTTTAAATCTGTACAACACTATATGAATGTCAAACATCCCTATTTTCATAGTATGATCATATTCTCATTTCCTTATAGGACTTTCCCCCACATACACAAAAATATAAATCTATAAAATAGTTTGTAAAAGCATAATTAATATTTCCTAAAAACCTTAAAGCAAAGAACATGAGTGACTTGACTACTGTTAATGTTATGGTTTAGATCAAAATGGTCCCCAAATGTCATGTGTGTGGACGTTGGGTCACCACCTGGAGGCACTATCCTGGGAGGATTTGGGAGGTTGGATTCCATCTTTGTGGAAGTGTCTCCTGGAGGGTGGGACTTTGAAGGCTTTAACCTGTATATACAATTCCAGTCACTCTCTGCTTCCTGATCATGAAGATGTAAGGTCATTTGCCATGGGTCCTGTCACATGCTGCAAGCATGCCTACCCTGCCGCCATTATGGACTGTGATCCATTAATTATGTGATCCCAGTAAGTATTTCCTTCCATAAATTTGCTTCATTCAGTTTCTTTGTCAAAGTGACACACAACCTGATGGACACAGTCAAGGATGACATAACATATTTTTTAAAGAGGAAAACACATTGAATATTGTATGATTTGGGATCCAATCATGAGACATAAGTCACCCAAATTATTTCAAGGGTCATGGTGGAAAATTGAAGGTATAGAATGTGGATACCAAGGTGGCTTAAAGATAGAGGTAAAGAATTACTGCAAAAGTAGCTATCATACAAAGTAGCTCTCATACAAAGCTATCACCCCCCTCCATAGGCAAACCTCTAATGACCTAAGGACCTCCAAGAAGGTCCTACCTTCTGAAAGACCAGAGTACCTCCCGAATAGTGCCACCCTGGGGACCAAGCCTTTAATGTGGGCCTTAGAAAGACACTATCCATATACAAGCCTGCAGCGGTAGCCCTGTGGCATCCGATCCCGTCAGATCTCGAAAGCTAAGCAGGGTCGGGCCTGGTTAGTACCTGGATGGGAGACCGCCTGGGAACACCAGAAACTGTAGGCTTGGGAGAAGGACCTGGCAACCCCCTCCCAAAAATCAATCTGCCATTGAAAACCCTATGAACAGCAGAGAAGCACTGACAATATTGTTTCCCCTGTTGTACAGAGGGTCGCTATGAGTCGGATACCGACTCGACGGCACCTAACAACAACAACAACAATCCATATTCAAACTGTAGTAATGCCCATAGACATGGTACAAGCCCAGTGGGAAAGGAGGGAAAATAATCAAGACAAAATATCAAAGCCCAATCATTTCTTTTGCTAACCTGTGTGGTGAGTTTGGGCCACCAGTGTGGAGGGGCCACAACTGTGGTGGGTCTGAGTGGAGCTTGAGCTGAAGGTGGCAAGAGAATTTACCAGAGTCTTGAAGTTTAGCAAAGTAGAAAAAGTTTATTAGAACACTACAAGGGATCAGTGCAGGGAACAGAGATAAGTGTGCTGTCCTGTGCTAAAGATTAAGTTGTTGGTGTTTTTTTTTGTTTTTGTCATACTGGGGGTTGAACCCAGGGCCTCGCACTTGCATGCTTTACAAGTTCTTGACCACTGAGCTCTACTCCCAGCCCATTTTTTTTTACTTTTTGAGACAGGGTTGCACTAAATTACACAGACTACCTCTGGTCTCAAACTTGCTGTCCTCCTACCTCTTCCTCCTGAATAGCTGGAATTACAGGTGTGGGCCACCGTGCCCAGCTGTTGATGATTTTATAAAGGGTTTTGGGCGGGCTGCAGCTGTATTGGACTTGACTTCGAATAGCTTTTTTGGGGGGAACTTTTGTGTGTGTTGTGTAGATGGTCTTGTTTTGAAAAGTCCCTGTCTCAGTCAGTTGTCTTTGCAGCTTATGATTTTAATGGTAGGGCCTGTTCTCAGACAGTGCTCACCTTGATCACCTCATATGACCTTGATAGTACCCCTCAAAAGTGGCTGTACCTCCCCAGCCTCCATTCCCTCTAACAGCCTAAGTAATTATATCCTTAAAAGAAAATTGACAACAGAACTCCTGGGGATAGAAGAGTGGATAACTCAGTGATCAAGCAAGAACAAGCTATGTTTCATCCTCTTCTGATGCCTACACTTTAGGCTCACCAAGAGGTGTGCAAGATGGGACTTGAGTTTTAGCTTTTCAACCTGATAATATATTATCAACCAATGTAGATAATATTCTTATGTTGTACAGGGAAAGTTAAAAATGAGATAACAGACAAAAAACAAAAACCACAATAAAAAGACAGTTCAACCATCTATACTAGATGGAACGTACACATATTACAGCCCCATATTTGAGAATACTGAAAACAAGGAACATTTGATGATTTTTCAGAAAGTATAGATTACCAAAAAGAAAGGCAAATTAGATTGGGAACAACTACCTCAAGAACAATATGAGATACAAAAGAAATAGGGTAGTAATTTAAAACACTTAGAAGAAACTTTGAATTCTGAACATTATATCTAGCTAACTTCTCATTATGGGAAAAGGGCCTGGCAATCCACTCCCAAGGCAATCCCGAAACAGTCAGCCATTGAAAACCCTATGAGGGTCGCTATGAGTTGGATACTGACTAGACGGCACCTAACAACAACAACAACAACTTCTCATTGTCTGCAGGCATTGCACCCTGTAATCTGATCCCGCCTGATCTCGGAAGCTAAGCAGGACTGAACCTGGTTAGTCCTTCCATGGAAGACTGCCTGGGAATACCAAGTGTTGCAAGCTAGGGAGTAGGACCCCTAAACACACTCTGGAAACAACCTGCCATTGAAAATCTTATGAATAGCAGAGAAGCATTGACATAGTACCAGGCATTGCACAGTGTCCGGGAGTGTTTCCTTCTATTGTACATAGGGTCACTATTAATGGGATCCAACTTGATGGCACCTAACAACAACTAAATTCTCATTAAAATACGATAGTATATAGATATGCCTAAGAATACAGAACATAAGGAAGTTTTATCCACAAACACTATCTTTGAAAGCATGCTTTAAAAAACAGAAACAAATATAGGAGTTTACTAGGAGACTATGAGTAATTCAGTAAAATTTACCATCATTTCATAAATTAGTTCAAACTATGGGCTGGGATTTAGCTCAGTGTGTAGAGCGCTGTGCTGTGGTCTCTGAGGCCCCGAGTTCAATTCCCAGCACCACAAAAATGAGAGAAGGACCTGGCAATCCACTCCCAAGGCAATCCCGAAGCACTTAGCCATTGAAAACCCTATGAGGGTCGCTATGAGTCGGATACCGACTCGATGGCACCTAACAACAACACAACAACAATGCCACTAAAGTAAACCAAACAATATAGGATTAAAATACCTATGATAGCAACATGGAGGTGATAGTGGTAGATATGGTAGCCTAGAGAAAAGAAGAAAGTAAGAAAATAGTGTAAGTCTTATTTGGGGCAAATATATAAACATTCTTAAACTTAGGAATTGAAAAGAAAATTATACATATATATATATAATATCACATAGGTGTATTATATACATATATGTATGATTAATACATAATAGCTCTGTGCACACATACACATCTGCCTCTTCTATGTAAGAATACAATTAGAATGTATAACTTCATAGCAGCAGAAAAACTAGTAGAAAATATGCAGGAAATAGGAAAAAATAAATCTAAATGAGGTTATATGACAAAGGAGCAGAATATAACAATAATTCAAATAAATTTAAAAATTTAAATTCATCAAGTAAAAGTTGTAAGCTATCATAATGAATGATAAAACTAGTATTGTACCATACATTGTTTATGTAAAAAAATACAATTACAATGTTATAAAAGTTTGAAATTAGAGGTTCATAGTTATGAACCAAAACAAAGATAAGAAAATCATTTTAATATCCAATAGTTTTCAGAAATACACACATGCACAAGCACATACACAGAGGAGATAAAGTACTTGTAGAAAAATAAGTGGGTTACTGCAATATAGGGCTCATGTATATAAAATAATTCAACAACATAGACTTGGAAAATTTCCAGAAAAAAACCTGACATAACTACAGTAAGAAATTGAAATGTGAGAGTTGATTAATTTCTGCTGAGAAAATTTTGTTTTATTTTGTTTTGTTTTTATGGTGAAAGAAATCAAAGTGGATCCTTAAAGAATTAATATAAAAGTATATTGAATATTTAAGTGTAGAATAATAAAGTCAATAGAAGAAATTCCAGGATGTCTGTTATCTTCAGATGGTAGAGTACATTTTTAAATCTAATATACCTCACAAAATATTCAGCAACAATCACAAAACTATAGCAAAGATGCATTTGACTACATCAAAATAAAACTATTGTCATAGGTACTATAAATAAGTGAATGCTATACTAAGATAACTGTGATTTAAAACTAACAACACATTAATATGTGGAATTTAAATGGATCTCAAACACATAGCAAAAGTATATCAAAACTCAATATAAAAATATACAAAGAATAATAATGGGCCAGTTTCAGTGACTATCAGAGAAAATAAATTAAAATACACATGAGGTATAAGTTGTATCCAGTAAAGTTAGAAAGAAAAATAGAAGACAGACCAAGTGTTAGAATATGGGAAAATAGAAAACTTCACACACTCCTGGCAGAAATATGCAGACAAAACTGCTCTGGAAATAAATCTGACAAAATGTAATAAAATAAAATTAAATGTAGTATATGTAATTCCACTCCAGAGTAGTCAGTACAGTTTTGTTAGTAGAGGTTGCAGACTGTAGGACTCTATGGCACAAATAAACAGAAGTTTACACAGCAACTTAAATATCTTGAAAATAGAATGTTGCAATTTTTAACAAAGATGACTAGATCTATAACCAAACATCATATGTATTATTTAAATAATATACACACAAAACAACATTGAAAAGAATAAGAACATATCCAAGGAAACAGAAGGATATGTTTCAAATCCATTAAAAAAGGTGCCTGGAAAAGGAGAGAAAAAATAATGGAATTGGTGAAGAGAGGAACAAAGAAAGCAAGAGAGTTCCTGTGTGGTCCAAGGAAGTGAGTGGGCCACAGACTGGGGTGAAATAGATTTGAATCTTTGTACCAGATTTCTAATTTATAATAGAAAATTCAGAAAAAAAAATGATACTGTAGAGTTCATACCACATATGTACATGGCTGGTGATGGAAAAAGTTGAAGCATTATAGATAATAATTTCAATTATCAAATACATTCTGATACTTGAGATGCGACAAATACAAACTCATTACCCAGACTGAAGCCATACTGGGTACTGTCTCAATAACAGATTCTGTGACATCCCCAGAATTACTATGGACAGCAGCATAGTAAAATGGGCTGATACTGATTCTGCCCTGAAGACCTCAGGCACCTAGATGTGGGTCACTGAGAATGTCTGCACAGACAATAGATTGAAATAAACAGAAAGACACACACACACACACACACACACACAGAGAGAGAGAGAGAGAGAGAGAGAGAGAGTGAGAGAGAGAGAGAGAGAGGAGACACTAAAATAACCCCCCACACAAAAAAACTAAAGATAAGTCTGCAAATAAAATTTTTAAATGTGAAGAAAGCAATATTAAAAGTCAGTAAGGTTAATATTACATGAAATAAATACAATAAATAATTAAAAGACTCAACAATGAGCATATTTTGAATCTATCACAGATGTATCATTTTTATTATATTTGTTTACCCTTCCTGAAGAAGTACTTTAAGTTTTCATCCTGTTAAACTCAAATGTGGCTAGGTGGCTTGCTTTGAGACCTTTCCCTCAAAAAAGAAGGAAGAGAGGAAGAAAGGAAAGAAAGAAAGAAGAAAGGAAGGAGAGAGAAAGAAAGAAGGAAAGAAAGAAAGGAAGGAAGGAAGGAAGGAAGGAAGGAAGAAAAAAGAAGAGAAAATAAGAGAAGAGAATAGAAAAAGTAATAAAACACAGAAAGGGAGGAAGGAAGATAATTGAAATTTGTACTTGGTATGTAAATTTCCTCTGTCAATCTGTTTTAATACTACAATGTTTTACTCTTTTTCTTCCTTCTCCTTTCCTTCCTTTCTTCCTGCTTGCCTTCCTCCCTCCCTCCGTTTCATTTTATCTTTACTTTCCTTTCTTTGTTTCATTCTTATCACTCATTTATATTTATATAGATATTTGAACTCAGATCCACCTCCTGTGGCTTCTACCCCTAATTCTGTTTCTTTCTTCAACATAAGCAAAATACACCTGTGCTACTTGTTGTATTTCTTTGAAAGTGTTAAAATGAATATGGCTCTTCTTTGTCTTCTGTTCTATGATATCCTCAACTCATCAGTTTTCTTTCTATGGCACAGATGTTAGAGGCCTCACTATATTTTCCTGTTATTCCAAATGTTTAAATATGGAATTTATTTATTTATTTATTTATCTCTTTTTATGTTTTAAAATTTGAGTGATACATCAAAATACATTGGTTGTACACACTAACAAGGTATTATGTAATTTTTGATACAAATATACATTATATAATATTTATATCAAGTTAAACATATCTATCTCTTCAAACATCATTTCTTTAAGGTGAAAGCTTTCAAAATCTTTTCTTCTAGCTTTTTGAAATACACAGTACATAATCCATAATCACTCTACTATGCACTAGCAGCTCAGCAGTATTTCTTGCTTCTATTTATCTATAGGTTAGTATCCATTAATCAACCCCTCTCCATCCTATGCCTGAGGTACTCTGCCAAGCTATGTTAATGACCATTCCGCCTGCTCCTTTCTTTTTGGCAATACTAGGGGCTATTGAACCCAGGATCTCACACCTGCTATACAAATGCTTTATCACTGAGTTGCACCCTAAACCAATATTAATTTTTTTTTTTATTCTTAGCATCTTGCTAAGATGCACAGGTTGCCTCTGGCTTCAAACCTATCATCCTCCTGCCTCCACCTCCCAAGTAGCAGAGATTATGGAGTGTGCCACAACACCTAGCTTCACCCTACTTTCAATTGCTATGATATCAATGTTTTTAGGTTCTACACAAGTGAAATCATGCAGTTCTTGCCTTTCTATACCTGTCTTATTTCACTTACCATCAAGTTCCATCCATGTAGTCCCAAATATCAACATTTCCTCCTTCCTAATTGGTGAATAGTATTCCCTTGTGTATATGTACCACATTTTATTTATCCAGTCATCAGTTAATGCATAGGATTGCTTCCATTTCTTGGCTATTGTGAGAGTATAGTAATGAACTGGGGAGTGCTAATGTATCTTCAAACTTCTGATTTGATTTCATTTCCTTTGAATATATATAACTGTGAGGCTCCTTAGCTCAGGATTAGAACCCCACACCCCACTGGTGTTGAGTGCAACAGAGATACAACCATTCTGGTAGTCCTTCAGGGAGGCAACTCAGAACTCAGAACTCAACTTTATTCCTGTGCACCACACTATAAGCATTTCAGCCTAGCCAATCAGAATCTGCAAGTTTTCCATAATGTTTTGGGTTAGCCAATCAGCACCATATGACTCAGCAAAAAATTTAAGAAGGGAGGAAGAAACTCGAGGAGGGACACACCTCGACTGCAGTGGGCAGGAGCCATCTTGCCTCAACCTCATGGACTCAAGCCTGGTGTGCCATAGCGAGTCATAAAAAACATGCCAGGTGTGCCTCAGGACTCAAGGTGGGCTAGTCATGCCTCAAACCAAGCAGGCTCAGGACTGTTTCCTCCTTTCCTTTCTTGGCCCCCTATTATTTTCTAGATTTATCCCTACATGAAATCAATAGTGGGATTAGTGGATCATATGGTAGCTAGAGTTTTAATTTTTTAAGGAACTTTTGTTCTCTTTTCCATAATGGCTGGACCAACTTACTTTCCTACTAATAGTGTTCAAGGCTTCATTTTTGTCTGCATCCTTGCCAGCATTTGTTATCTTCTGTTTTTTTGATAATAGCTTTTCTTACTGGGATGTGGTGATATATCATTTTGACTTTTATTTGCATTTTCCCTGATGATTAGTGATGTTGATTATTTTTTCATGTGTAGGTGGGTCATTTGTATGTCTCCTTTTGAAAAATATTGCTTTAAATACATTACCCATTTTTAACTGGGTCATTTGGGGTTTTTATTTTATTTTGTTTCGCTATTGGATTTTGGAGTTCCTAATACATTCTGGCTATCAACACTTTGTCAGATGTACACAAATATTTTCTCCCATTCTCTTGGTCATCTCTGTTGAATTTCCTTTGCTGTGCAGAAGGTTTTATTTTTATATAATCCCAATTAGTCTATTTTTGCTTTTGAGATCTTGTTCAAAAAATTCTTTCCCATTCTAAAGTTCTAAGGCATTTCCCCTAATTTTTCTTCCAGTACTTTCATAGTTTGAGATATTATATTTTAGTCTTTAATCCATTTTCACTTGATCTTTATAATCGATGAAAGATTGGGGTTCAGCTTCATTCTTCTGCACAAATATCTAATTTTTCCAGTAACATTTATTGCATGTTCTCATCCTCATTGCCAAAAATCAGCCAGTTATAAATGCATGGAATTATTTCTAAGAGTATAGAAATTTTAAAGCTGATAAGTTCAAATTGTTATTTTGTTGGAAAAATATATTAATTAATTTTAAGCCAGTTATAAAGAGACCACACAAAATCTACTCTTTTTTCGTTTTCTTTCAGAATCATTTCAAGACATGCTGTTGTTGTTAGGTGCCATCAAGTCAGTGTCCAACTCATATTGACCCTACATACAACAGGGGGAACAGTATTGTTAGTGCTTCTCTGCTATTCATAGAGTTTTCAATAGCTGATTGTTTTTTGGGAGTGGGTTTCTGGATTCTTTTCCCAAGCCTAGAGCACTTGGTGTTCCCAGGTGGTTTCCCATCCAATTACTAACCAGGCCTGACCCTGCTTAGCTTCTGACATCTGATGGGATCTGACGCCACAGTGGTACAGCTGCAAACAAAGGCATATTAAGAGATCTATAGTCTTAAGAGAACAAAGAACCAAGTATCATAGAAAAAAATGCTATGCTTAGTTCTACCTCTGTACTTCATAAGTTGTATGATCCCATGAGCAAATTATTTGATCTTATGAGGCTTGGTTCACTCAGCCTTAATATGAGGATACAAAAGACTTATTTATGATATAAAGAATTTATGATATAAAGATTATGTAAATAAACTCAAGGAGTGTGGTTCAAAATGTTTTGGAAATAATGATGGAATATATTTCAAGAAAGCACTACCAAACTTTGAATCGTACATTCTGACAAAACAAATATTTCAGTACAAATTTTTCAAAAGCGTGAATTACATTCATCCAGTTGTAGAGATTATTTTTTTAAAAAGACATGTCTCAGCACAGTCATTTTAATCTGGATCATTTGGATTAACTCTCAAAGCAAGAAAAAAAAAGTCTGCTTCTGTATAATTTTCCAGTTCTTATGCTCCTATATGATATATTTTATTGAATGGGAGTCAGGAGTAGAAAGAATGAAAAATTTTGTAAACTTGGTTGACAGTCTGTAATTGATGGGAAGTGTCTTTCAATAAAAGAGAAATCTGTTACTGGAAATCAATAGAACAAAAATGTGAGAAGCATGAAAACTTCACTTATATAAAAGAATAGCTGATTTGTATTGGAATTGGAAGAAAAATTATTATTCTGGATAAGAAAGTTTTGTGTAGTATTTTGATCCATCATAGTTCCCTGAAGGTGCTCTTTTATACTCTTTACATTTATACAGACAAACAAGCCATGAAAATATGCAGAAATGTAATAAGTCAGAGCAAAAGTGGGCACTGGCACCTCCAGAATTCTGGGAGAAAAACATTATTGCCCAAATGTTAGAGACCACAACCTGTGCTTGAATGATTTAAATAGTAGTCAATGATTTGTCTTTAGAAATAGGTCATTACTGGCTCACTCACAAAGGCACTGAAGGCTTTTGGGTTGTCAGGTCAAAGAAAAGTCTCAAAGTCCCAGCTTCTTGAGGCAGCAGAATTTGATCATTTCCTCAGGGCTAGAACTCTTGATGATAAAAGAGAGAGGGACACTTCCTCAGCCACTGGAGTGCCTCTGAAAACAGATCTTTTACTTAGCCTTAGAAAGAGCAGCAGATGCTCCTTGCCCTTTCAGTCAGGAAAAAAAAAGAAAAAGAAAAGTGGCCCCAGCAGCCATAACAGCTGTCACTGCCAGAGATGGGGACCTGGAGAATTAAAATTGGGATAAATAATGTTGGCACTACAATAAAGATGTAGAAAATTAATAATGCACCAGGCAGCTTCCTCTAGATCTCCCTCGCCTCCCATCAAAAGCAACTGAGCTTAATTAAAATCAAGCCAAGTATTTCAATTGACAACCAAAGTGATAGGTTTAGCTATGAATTCTTTTCTCTGTTTGATATGATTAATGTTGCATTATACTATAGAAGGCCAAGTGGTAAATGGTTAAATCATGATTCACTGTGAATTTATGAGAGAATTTTTGTCACTTTGCAGAGATGTTTTTAAAGCTTGACCACACAGTGTTGGCTTTGACAGTGCCCTGGTGAAATCTGTCTAAGGGAAAATAATGAAATATTTCTATCTAGCAAAAAGTTAACCCTCCTGTTTTCAATACTGACACAAGATGTTAGAATGCCTTTCTCAATTTCTGATCAAAGAAAGATCTTGATTTACAACTTCATGTATTTTGTTTACAAATGCTTGACTAATTTTGTTGATATAAATGTCCAAAATAGACATTGCTATTATCATCACAATTATCTCATGATAGCCTGTTTTTATACAAACTTGTTTAATGAATTTATTATTTCTAGCACATCCATGTTGCAGATTATTGCAGATATTATCAGAAAAATACAAGAAGTAAACCATAAATGCCTAAAACTTTGCAAATCCTATTAACATAAAATATAACTTAGGCTTTCTGCTGTTGAAGAAAGGAATCATAAGAGTAAATACAAGTGCCAGCAAATGAATGTGTTATGCTTAACCAATTGGTTGACAGTGGAGAAGAATTTTTTAAAATCTTAGTGAATATCACAGGAAAAAAAGAAGACATGCCCCTATAGAAATTTTTTAAGTAGAATTGTCTCAGTGACAGAATTATACAGGTATTCATTCTTCACCAATGCTTTCTTTTTTGTTATTATTATTTTTGTTGTTGTTGTTGTTAGGTGCCGACGAGTCGAGTCTGACTCATAGCAATACTATGTACAGCAGATTGAAACACTTGCCGATTCTGTGCCAGGCAAACGATCTTATTTATGTTTAAGCCCATTGTTGCAGAAACTGTGTCAATCCATCTGGTGGAGGGTTTTCCTCTTTGGCGTTGACCTGCCACTCTTCCAAACATGATGTCCTTCTCCAGGGATTGTTCTCTCCTGACTACATGTCCGAAATATGTAAGACGCAGTTTGGCCATTTTTGCTTCCAAGGAGCACTCTGGTTGTACCTCTTCTAGGACAGATCTGCTGGTTCTTTTGGCAGTCCATGGTATATTCAATAGACGTCTCCAGCACTACAATTCAAAAGCACCAATTCTTTTTCTGTCTCTCTTGTTCAATGTCCAGCTTTCACAACCATATGATGCCACTGAAAATACCATGGCATGAGTCAGACGCACCTTCGTCTTCAATGTGACATCTTTGCTTTTCAATACTCTAAAGAAATCTTTTGCCACAGCTTTTCCTAGAGCAATGCGTCTTCGGATTTCTTGACTGCTGCTTCCACGAGTGTTGATTATAGAGCCAAGCAAAGTAAAATCTTCGACAACCTCAATCTTTTCTCCATTTAATGTGAAGTTGCGTGCTGACCCAGTCGTAAGGATTTTTGTTTTGTTGATGTTTAGTTGTAACCCATATTGAAGGCTATGATCTTTGATCTTCATCAGTAAATGTTTTAAATCCTCTTCATTTTCAGCAAGCAAAGTGGTGTCATCTGCATAACGCAGGTTGTTAATGAGGTTTCCTCCAATCTTGATGCCACGTTCTTCCTCATAAAGTCCAGCTTCTCGGATTATTTGCTCAGCGTATAAATTGAAGAGATAGGGTGAAAGTATACAGCCCTGACGCACACCTTTCTCAACTTTAAACCACTCAGTGTTTCCTTGTTCTGTTCGAACAACTGCCTCCTGGTTCATGTACAGATTTCTCATGAGCACAAT